>CM060372.1:119662092-119966791 GCA_030545235.1 Helianthus tuberosus | reverse complement strand
AAATGCTAAAAACTAAACCCCCAAAAAACCTAAAAAAATCTAAAAAAAATCTAAAAAAATCAAAAAAAAATCTGAAATTTTTTTTTGAATTTTTTAATATTTTTTATGTTAAAATCGCTACTTTTAGAAGCCAAAAAATTTTTTTTTTTTTAAATTTTTTTTTTTTAAATTTTTAACATTTTTTTTTGCTTCGAAAAGTAGCGATTTTTTTTATAAAAATTATTAAAAAATTCAAAAAAAAAAATTTGTGTGATTTTTAGCTATTTTTAGGCATTTTTTGGTTAAGTTCACATTGGTTCTCGCGGTTCTCGCAATAAGAGGTGGTTCTCGCATCATCTTCTCCCTATATATATATATATATATATACACATATATATAATGAAAGTAAAAAAAATATTATTATAATAAATGATTTTAAAGAATGTCACGTGTAACCATCAAATCAAATTTGTTCCCTCAATTTTAATATTATACAAATTTCTTCTTGCAATTATATATATATATATATATATTTATATACATTAATAAATTTTCACCCTAAAAAATGGTCAAACTATCTATTTACATTAACTATTATATATTAAACTTAATTTTAATCATTTAAGTACTTTATTATTATCATATTAAACAAAGACGTTATATAATATTACTTGATTATAGACCCTGTGTAATACATGGATTTAAAAAAACGAAGGGTTTCTAAGGTCTGTAATATATTAATACTAGATTATAGACCCTGTGTAATACACGGATTTAAAAATAGAATTATGTAATTTTATAATAAAGTGTACACAAATTTACATAACTAAATTATTTTTATGACATACTTCAAACCATAGTTGTCACACCCCCAAAAATCCACACGCGGAGTATCACCGGTTGGAGGCGTGACTGACCAGGATCAAGCCACCAATCATATTGAACAAGCATGTAAGTAGTATATATAATCAAACACAATACAATTGGTGTCTAAACAAAACATAGTTTAAGTTGCAAGCGGAAGCAAAATGTTAAAACCAAATCATAAGTTTAAACGTTTCAAATGTTTAGCATGGCACACAGCTGTCCATGTCCCACAATGACTCTTTCCACTCTGTTGCAAGCTCCATAGATACCTAACGACCTGCAAGCCATGTAACAACGAGTCAATAACAAAGTTGAGCGAGTTCACAGTTGATTGTTCAGTTATTGAGTTCGTTTCAGAAATCATAAGTTCGTTTCATAACCATGTATTACCCAGTATCCTTAATTTCCCAAAACCTTTTCACGATATTTAGTGGGGGATTCCCACGTTGTATGTTACTAGACTAGTCGTATCCATAAGTGTCCTTCCCAATCCGAGGACAGTGTTAAGTATGAGTGTACGTAGGTTTTACGTACGTGCCCTTCTCAATCCGAGGACAGTAGCAAGTATGAGTGTACGTAGGTTTTACGTACGTGCCCTTCTCAATCCGAGGACAGTAGCAAGTATGAGTGTACGTAGGTTTTACATACGTGCCCTTCCCAATCCGAGGACAGTAGTAGGTAGTCTAGTAGTGTTGATAATATAAATAGTTATTCAATCCCATTCCCAACCCCACCGGGAATCCCATGCCTTAGGAGTGTGAACTCACCTTGGTTTGCTCGGTATGCTAAACTATGTGCTCGCAAGTAATCAATCAAGTCCTATAGTTATGCACGTATTCACAATCAGTTTATATCCACATAGTTCACGTATCATTCATGATCATACAGTATCGATTAAGTAACAAACGACTCATAGCATTAAACAGTTAATCGCATATTCACATGAGTTACATTTAACGACATATAACTAACCCAGTTAACTTCTAACAGAATTAAACTCTGTTACTGTACTGTTTAACCCTTGACGAAACATACTTGTTTCGTCGTGATCACCTCGGCGAAACACCCTCCTGTTTCGTCGTGATTGCCCTCGGCGAAACACCCTTCTGTTTTGTCGTCCTACGTTTCGTCGATGTCTAGGTTTCGCCGCATACCGAACAGGTACAGAAATTTCACAGAAACCCTAATCATTGCTAACAGTCGTTTCACTCTATTATCGATCAAACAGTTAATATGCAGCGCCAAGATCATCGATCATCATATATCAATCGTATAACAAAATAATCAGTCACACGAACAAGTTTATACTCTACACTCATGCAACATCCGAATAACGTGATCAATAGCATCCAGTCGAATCTAAAAAGTGGCCTAAACATCAGATATATTCATTAACGACAATACGCACATAAATACGGATCTAATCATTAAACACCAATGAATCCCTTCACATGGTTTCAATCCAACAGATTCGTTCAATAATGTTACAACCCTAATACATGATTTTCGATTCAAGCATAACATAATCGTTTAACAAGCAATTTCTTAGACACCAATACATGATGATCGTTTGAGAGAGAGGAAAACGCCAAGAACTTCGAGTGAATGAGGGCAACCGTCTGTTGGCAGAGAGAGAGAGAGCTCTAGGGTTTCGGTTTTGGTGATTTGTTTTCACAAATGAAACTGTTTTTGTGAGATATAACTCACGTAACAGAGCTGGGCCCTTAACTGGGCTTCGGCGTAATACTGGGCCGGCGAAACACTCCATTTCGTCGGAGTGTAGATGGCGAAACACTCATGTTTCGTCGAAGTGGTTCATGGCGAAACACAATTGTTTCGTCGGGTATAGTTCCGAATCTCAAACAGTTTACAAGTTCATGAACCAAACACTTTAATCACATAACATAACAACCAAACAGTTTACAAGTTCATGAACCAAACACTTTAATCACATAACATAACAACCAAACATCTCAACATATAATCCAACGCGTACAATTACAAGGCAAACAAGTCGTGTAAGCAAACAACTTAAACAATCAACGTGCAATTAATGCGAAGGTGGAATCTTGGAAACTCGAGTTGTCACATTATCCCCAACTTGAAAGAAATTTCGTCCCGAAATTTAGCATGCGGTTACTGAGGAAGCTAGTTAAGTTTGCATGGTTTACTGGTTTTCCTGGGGTGTCACATCATCCCCCCGTTGATTTGGAATTTTGTCCCGAAATTCCGCAGTAGCTTCAGCCTCAGTAGTAGTTGCATTGTTCTCGAACAACTGGGGATACTTGAGTTTCATTTTTGTCTTCTCGTTCCCAGGTGAACTCTGGGCCACGACGGGAGTTCCAACGAACTCGAACAAGAGGTATTCTGGTGTGCTTGAGGACCTTAACGTCCCGGTCCGTGATTTCAACTGGTTCCTCGACGAATCGCAACTGATCGTCAATAGTGAGCTCCTTCAAAGGAACTATGAGGGTCTCATCTGACATACACTTCTTCAGATTCGACACGTGAAAAACGTTGTGAACTCCACTGAGTTCTGTTGGTAGGTTTAGTTTGTAAGCCACTTTACCTATCTTCTCAATGACTTCGAACGGTCCGACGTAATGCGGATTAAGTTTGCCCCTTTTTCCAAAGCGAACCACACCCTTCCAGGGTGAAACTTTGAGTAGCACTCGATCCCCAACTTGGAACTCGAGTGGTTTCCTGCGCTTATCAGCGTAGGTTTTCTGACGGTCACGAGCTGCTGCCATGCGTTGTCGTATCTGAGCAATCCTTTCTGTAGTATCAACTACGAGTTTCTGGGCCAGTGATTTGGCTGTCGCCAACTTCTGCCCAGCAAAGAGGTGATCGGCACTTACGCCCGTACAGTGCCTCAAACGGAGCGGCTTGAATGCTAGTGTGGTAACTGTTATTATACGAAAACTCCACTAGAGGGAGATGTTTTTCCCAGCCGTTGCCAAAATTGATTACACATGCACGAAGCATGTCTTCAAGAGTTTGGATGGTGCGTTCAGACTGCCCATCCGTTTGCGGGTGATAAGCTGTGCTCATGTCTAATCGAGAGCCAAAAGATTTGTGCATCGCTTGCCACAGTTCTGAAGTAAAACGTGCATCACGATCAGAGATAATAGAGGTCGGCACTCCGTGCCTCGAAACCACTTCCTTTAAGTAAACGTCTGCTAGAGTGGAGAACTTATCCGTTTCCTTGATAGCCAAAAAGTGTGCAGACTTTGTGAGTCGATCCACGATCACCCAAATAGTATCATTTCGACGTTGAGATCTAGGCAGGCCAGTAACGAAATCCATGGAAATTTGCTCCCATTTCCATTGTGGTATCTCTGGTTGTTGGAGTAGGCCCGATGGTTTCTGATATTCAGTCTTGACTCTCGCACAAGTCAAACATTTGCTAACGTAAGTTGCTATGTGAGCTTTCATGCTAGGCCACCAATACGTAGACCTGAAATCGTGGTACATCTTATCCGAACCAGGATGTACTGAGTAGCGAGACTTATGTGCTTCATCCATTACAAGTTCTCGTAAATTGCCATAGAGCGGGACCCAGATGCGTCCTGTTACGTAGTAGGCGCCGTCTTCCTTTTGTTCTAACCGTTGCCTTGAGCCGCGTAGGGCTTCAGCCCTGACATTTTCTGGTTTCAATGCTTCTGCCTGAGCATCTCGTATCTGAGAAGGAAGACTAGATTGGATGGTAAGTTGTAATGCTCGCACACGTTTAGGTGGAGTATCTTTTCTACTGAGGGCGTCGGCCACAACATTGGCTTTGCCCGGATGGTATTTGATTGCGCATTCATAGTCATTCAATAGCTCGACCCATCGACGTTGTCGCATGTTCAACTCCTTCTGTTTGAAGATATGCTCGAGACTCCTGTGATCGGTGTAGATGGCGCACTTGGTACCGTACAGATAATGTCTCCATATCTTGAGTGCGAAAACAACAGCTCCCAGCTCCAGATCGTGTGTAGTGTAATTCCTTTCGTGAATCTTAAGTTGGCGCGAGGCGTAAGCAATGACTTTATCCCGTTGCATCAATACACAACCAAGACCCTGAATTGACGCGTCGCAATAAACAACGAAATCATCTGTGCCCTCTGGCAATGAAAGAATAGGTACGCTACAAAGTCTATCCTTTAAGTGCTGAAATGCTGATTCCTGTGCATTACCCCAACGATAGGTGACACCCTTCTGGGTCAGTAGAGTAAGCGGCTGTGCAATCTTCGAGAAGTCTTTGATGAACCTTCTGTAGTAGCCCGCCAAACCCAAGAATTGACGGATTTCTGTTGGTGTACGCGGTGCAGGCCAGTTCTTGATCGAGTCTACCTTGGATGGATCAACATGAATCCCATCCTTGTTTACCACATGGCCTAGGAAATGGACTTCACGAAGCCAGAAGTCGCATTTCGAAAACTTAGCATAAAGTTGCTCTGTTCGAAGCAGTTCCAAAATAATCCGCAGATGCTGCTCGTGTTCCTCCCGACTCTTAGAATAGATCAGGATGTCGTCGATAAAAACAATAACAAACTTATCCAGGTAAGGTTTGCACACTCTGTTCATAAGATCCATGAAGACTGCAGGTGCGTTAGTCAATCCAAAGGGCATTACCAGAAACTCGTAATGTCCATACCGAGTCCTGAACGCTGTCTTAGAGATGTCCTCGTCTCGGACTCTCAGTTGATGGTAACCCGATCTCATATCAATCTTGGAGTAGTAGCTCGACCCTTGCAGCTGGTCGAATAAGTCATCAATGCGCGGGAGAGGATATCGATTCTTTATGGTCACCTTGTTGAGTTCGCGGTAATCTATGCACATACGGAAGGTACCGTCTTTCTTCTTTACAAATAACACTGGAGCTCCCCAGGGCGAAGAGCTAGGACGAATGAAACCCTTATCCAAGAGTTCTTGCAATTGTTTGGACAGTTCTTCCAGTTCGGTTGGAGCTAAGCGATAAGGTGCTTGAGCTATGGGCGCTGCTCCAGGAGCTAGCTCGATTTGGAATTCGACCTGGCGATGAGGCGGTAGCCCAGGTAAATCTTCAGGAAACACCTGAGGAAAGTCACGTACAACTGGAATATCCTCGATTTTCTTCTCTTTCGTTGATGCGTCAGTAATAAGTGCTAAAATAGCTGTGTGGCCCTTTCGCAAACGCTTCTGGGCCTTGAGGAAGGAAATGATGCCCACAACAGCACCACTCTTGTCGCCTTGAATCATGAGAGGTTCTTCACCAGAACGAGGAATGCGGACGATCTTCTCCTTGCAAAGGATCTCTGCTCGATGTTGCGATAACCAATCCATACCAACAACAATGTCTAAACTACCCAAAACAATAGGAATGAGGTCGATAGAGAAGGTTTGACCAGCTAAGACGAGATTACAACCCCTAACTATGTGTGTGGCTTCAAGACTTTTGCCGTTTGCTAGCTCTACCATGTGCTTGGTGTTCAAAAGTGTTGGGGTACGTTTAAGCATTTGACTAACTTTTAGGGACACATAACTGGTATCGGCACCCGAATCAAATAAAACATTAACATAAAAGTCATCCAGTAGAAACTTACCCATCGCGACGTTGGGATCATTCCTAGCATCACCCTGACCAATCACGAACACACGGCCCCGGGCGCCATTGTCTCCATTGTTTCCCCCGTTGTTACCCCCATTGTTATTTCCGTTCCCTTGGTTATTGTTCTGATTCTGATTCTGATTTAACTGCGGGCAGTGTCTCTTGAAGTAACATTCAGCGCCACACTGATAGCATCCCCTGTTGCCCTATTGCTGATTCTGCGGTGCTTGCTGTTGCTGCTGACGATTCTGATTTGCAGGCCGTGAGCTCCTGCAATACTTGGCTTCATGACCCATCTTGAGACACCTCTGTCAACGTCCCTTGTTGCACTGACCACTGTGGTGCCTGTTACATTTGTTGCACTTTGGGTGGTTTCCTCGATATCCACCGTGCCCTTGACTACCAGAAGATTGCTGACCAGGACTCTGGTAGTCATCAATCTTTCGCTGCTGCGCCTGGGACTGAACTGTAGTCGAACCCTTGCTGGAGGCTCCATCCCATTTTCGTTTGTTGTCACTGGGAATAGCAGAAGTAGTAGTAGCAGTAGCACCTATACGCTTAGGCAGCTTGTTCTATTCCACTGCCTGGTTTGTGAGACGATGAGCAAGACGAGTAACATCCTGGATGGTAGCAAGGTTAGCAGCAGTCACATGGCTTTGAATCTCTGGTACTAAGCCTTTGAGGTACAGCTCGATACGCTTGATGGGAGGATCCACCATAGTAGGATACAAAATTGCCAGCTCGTTTGATCTTTTTGTGTACGCTTCAATCTCCGACCCTGTCATTTTCAAGTTAAAGAACTCCACTTCTAGCTTGTGGATGTCATCACGATTACAGTACTCTCGCTTGATCATCTCCTTGAAGTCGTTCCATGGGGTGGCATTAGCAGCAACTATCCCCAGCATTTGAACCTGAGCGTTCCACCACGTGAGCGCTATGCCCTCGAGAGTACCAGTAACATGTTTCACCCTACGAGCCTCAGGGCATTCACACATTTTGAAGACCGACTCGAGCTTCTCGAACCAGTGGAGGACGCCTACAGCTCCTTCAGTGCCGTTGAAAGTAGTAGGTCGGCAATCCATATAGGTTTTGAAAGTACACCCAGGAGGCTGAGTGTGTTGACCTGTCGTGTGTGTAAAGCAAAATTAAGCACAAGTGTTGGTTTACGAGAGTAGGATCTAAAGATCCTAGAGTAAGTTGTGATGGCAGGTTATACCTCCTGCCTGGGCAGCTGCGAGTGCTGCAGTAACTTGTTCAGTGATCAAAGCCGCCAACTGGGCTTGAGTTAGGTTAACGCGTCCACTCATGATCTTCATATCAAAGGAAACATGAGTGAGAAAGGTTCGCGAAAGTGCGATGACAGAAGAGAGTAAGCACACATGTGTTTTCAAACAATAGTTGTTACGTTCATCTAAGCATACCATAAGCAAAGTTCTATGTAACTAGCAAGTAGATAATATAAACATAAACCATATCACCTATAGTGTTGAGCCTTGCACGTGGAGCGAAGCGTCGTTGTGGATCGTTGAGCACTGTTCAGGTTATAGTCTTGTTTTATCCCAAAAGTTTCCCCCTTTTTAAAACCAAGTTCACTATAACCAATGGCTCTGATACCATAGTTGTCACACCCCCAAAAATCCACACGCGGAGTATCACCGCTTGGAGGCGTGACTGACCAGGATCAAGCCACCAATCATACTGAACAAGCATGTAAGTAGTATATATAATCAAACACAATACAATTGGTGTCTAAACAAAACATAGTTTAAGTTGCAAGCGGAAGCAAAATGTTAAAACCAAATCATAAGTTTAAACGTTTCAAATGTTTAGCATGGCACACAGCTGTCCATGTCCCACAACGACTCTTCCCACTCCGTTGCAAGCTCCATAGATACCTAACGACCTACAAGGCATGTAACAACGAGTCAACAACAAAGTTGAGCGAGTTCACAGTTGATTGTTCAGTTATTGAGTTCGTTTCAGAAATCATAAGTTCGTTTCATAACCATGTATTACCCAGTATCCTTAATTTCCCAAAACCTTTTCACGATATTTAGTGGGGGCTTCCCACGTTGTATGTTACTAGACTAGTCGTATCAATAAGTGACCTTCCCAATCCGAGGACAGTGTTAAGTATGAGTGTACATAGGTTTTACGTACGTGCCCTTCTCAATCCGAGGACAGTAGCAAGTATGAGTGTACGTAGGTTTTACGTACGTGCCCTTCTCAATCTGAGGACAGTAGCAAGTATGAGTGTACGTAGGTTTTACGTACGTGCCTTTCCCAATCCGAGGACAGTAGTAGGTAGTCTAGTAGTGTTGATAATATAAATAGTTATTCAATCCCATTCCCAACCCACCGGGAATCCCATGCCTTAGGAGTATGAACTCACCTTGGTTTGCTCGGTATGCTAAACTATGTGCTCGCAAGTAATCAATCAAGTCCTATAGTTATGCACGTATTCACAATCAGTGTATATCCTCATAGTTCACGTATCATTCATGTTCATACAGTATCGATTAAGTAACAAACGACTCATAGCATTAAACAGTTAATCGCATATTCACATGAGTTACATTTAACGACATATAACTAACCCAGTTAACTTCTAACAGAATTAAACTCTGTTACTGTACTGTTTAACCCTTGACGAAACATACTTGTTTCGTCGTGATCACCTCGGCGAAACACCCTCCTGTTTCGTCGTGATTGCCCTCGGCGAAACACCCTTCTGTTTCATCGTCCTACGTTTCGTCGTCCTACGTTTCGTCGATGTCTAGGTTTCGCCACATACCGAACAGGTACAGAAATTTCACCGAAACCCTAAAGATTGCTAACAGCCGTTTCACTCTATTATCGATCAAACAGTTAATATGCAGCGCCAAGATCATCGATCATCATATATCAATCGTATAACAAAATAATTAGTCACACGAACAAGTTTATACTCTACACTCATGCAACATCCGAATAAGGTGATCAATAGCATCCAGTCGAATCTAAACAGTGGCCTAAACATCAGATATATTCATTAACGACAATACGCACAGAAATACGGATCTAATCATTAAACACCAATGAATCCCTTCACATGGTTTCAATCCAACAGATTCGTTCAATAATGTTACAACCCTAATACATGATTTTTGATTCAAGCATAACATAATCGTTTAACAAGCAATTTCTTAGACACCAATACATAGCATAGCGAGTGACTAGGATTGATATTCAAGACTAACCGTTTGAGAGGGAGGAAAACGCCAAGAACTTCGAGTGAATGAGGGCAGCCGTCTGTTGGCAGAGAGAGAGAGCTCTAGGGTTTCGGTTTTGGTGATTTGTTTTCACAAATGAAACTGTTTTTGTGAGATATAACTCACGTAACAGAGCTGGGCCCTTAACTGGGCTTCGGCGTAATACTGGGCCGGCGAAACACTCCATTTCGTCGGAGTGTAGATGGCGAAACACTCATGTTTCGTCAAAGTGGTTCATGGCGAAACACAATTGTTTCGTCGGGTATAGTTCCGAATCTCAAACAGTTTACAAGTTCATGAACCAAACACTTTAATCACATAACATAACAACCAAACAGTTTACAAGTTCATGAACCAAACACTTTAATCACATAACATAACAACCAAACATCTCAACATATAATCCAACGCGTACAATTACAAGGCAAACAAGTCGTGTAAGCAAACAACTTAAACAATCAACGTGCAATTAATGCGAAGGTGGAATCTTGGAAACTCGAGTTGTCACATTATCCCCAACTTGAAAGAAATTTCGTCCCGAAATTTAGCATGCGGTTACTGAGGAAGCTAGTTAAGTTTGCATGGTTTACTGGTTTTCCTAGGGTGTCACAATAGTGATTTAAATTACATATTTAAATTTATAAATATATTCCCATGCTTATTCCATGAAATTCTAGACTATTAATAGTTCTAAAACAATTAATCGTATTACTAAGTGCTTTAGACCTCTAAATAAATATTACTTTTGATTAATATTGTTACATGAATATATAATCTTTTAGAAATTAGGATTCATAAGATATACATTTAATTATGATGATAAATAAAATTATATATTTATTTAGGTGATTTTTCTCTATATCTTAAGTTCCGAAAGATTTTTAATGGTTATGATGCATAATCGTTATATATATATATATATATATATATATATATATATATATATATATATATATAGGGCTAGGATCATTTCAGAACCATAAATATTTACAGAACTCGCAGAACTCCTAATAAACAATCTTTTTATTTATATATTTTTATGTTTAGGATAATTTTATTATTTATTATGTGTATTTTTACGATTACATACATGTTAAGAGTAATTTTATCATTTTTTATATGTAATTTTATAATTACACATATGTAAACTAGTTTTTTTACATATATGTAATTAGTTATGACACATATATATAATTTTGGCAATTAAACATATGTAAACTACTTTTAACATGTATGTAATCAAAGAAATACATATAATAGATGATAAAAAGATCCTAAATACAAAAACTTATATATAAAATGATTGTTTATTAGGAGTTCTGAAAGTTCTGTAGTTATTTAGAGTTCTGAAATGAACTCAACCCTATATATATATATATATATATATATATATAAACTAAAAAACTTAAGATTATGAATAAAGAAAAAAAGTGAATTGAGATTATAATTGATCTATAAGAAGCTCATAAATATATAGTCTTATTGAATTTAAAAGTTGTTACGTAGATAAAAAGCCTTTGGTTGCCAAATTCTAAAAACAACAAAATGATGTTACAATTATCCATGAGATTATGTGAAGCTTATTTATGAAAATTGTTGTAAATATGTAAATAACAATATCTACGTAACTAAAATAACATCAATATTTTGAAATAAAAGTAACATATGAATTATATTAACTGTTTTTATCGCTAAAACTAATTCAAAATATTTTGTTATTCATTCATTGCGAGAATCTAAAATATTTTGAGTATCCGAATAAAACAAATAAAAAATATATATTTTCATAATATATATATATTATAATAAAGATATTTATATATAATATTAATATTAGGAGAAGAGATTTGATGATTTTTTTAAAACATTTATTATATTATAATAGGGATTAAGATAAGTCTAAGTGATATTCATTCATGGCGAAAATCAAAAAATTATTTTGTGTATCCGAATAAAACAAATTAAAAATATGTATGTTCATAATATATATTATAATGAAGATATTTATATATAATATTAATGTTAGGAGAAGAGATTTGATGATATTTTTTAATAATATTTATTATAATATAATAAGGATTAAGATAAGTCTAAGTGATATTCATAAATTAAATTACAAAATAAAAGTAAAAATTATGATATTAAAGGAGCAAATGACATGTGGCATTATTTACAATCCTTTATGAGTATTAGATTAGATTAAATTTTAATTATTTTCTAAGATACTATTTTTATCAAAGTATTTATTATATCAAATATTATACATAGTAGAACTTAATCACTATTCATTAACCACAACATTATAACTTATAATTTATTTTTAAAGACACTTCGAACCTGATAATCATTATTTTTTTAGTGTTATTGTTTTACAACCGTAAGAAAGAAGTTAAAACTTAGAAAATTATATCTGGATCTCTGAAAATGTAAGTTTTCTGTTTGTTTCACTATTTTATTTAATACGTCATTTCACTTATAAGTATTATATACAGATTTGTGATTTACAATTGTTTTCAATATTCAACACTTGTAGTGTAATACACGGGTTTATTAGGGGGGAAGGGGTGGTTCACTAGTGATGGGTTCTAGTGATGGGAGCACCCAATCAAATCATGCCATGTCAGCACCCAATATTCTAGTGATAGTGATAGAAATGTAGTGGGGGTGGTATCACTAGTGATGGGGATTCCAATGTACAAGTATTAATGCACAATGTACAAGTCCATACCCTATCATCCTCAAAGTTCAACGCGTTACCACCATCACTCGTTATACTTCAACGAGTGATAGAAAGGGGTGGCGACGGTGTTGAGTTATGAAATAACGAGTGATGGCACCTCCATCACGGACCACCCCGGGTGGCCTTAGTATTATTTACGAAAAAAATATATACTAAAGCAATATAAAAAGTACCATATATAAAAGTGAAAACAAAAAATAATAATAATCATATATAATATAAGACAAAATTACACAAATCAACCTTTATGGATTCCCAAACTTGTACCTTATACCTTGCAGTTTAAAAAGCACTATAATCAGCTGTTTACTTTAATCTTTGTTGCCAGAATCAACCTTTTCCACAAACTGAGTTTATTTTCTTGGTTATGTCACCCCGCATGCTTAGTATGTAAGGGTATTTTGACTTTTTAAATCCTCATTTAATATGTTTTTTTTAATAAACCACAAAACCCTTTTGTTCTTGAATCAAGAACGATGGTGACAGTGGTAGTTTGATTTTGAAAATGGAAGAACAATGGGGATGAGCTGTTGTTGACGGTTGATAAAGGAGATGGTGGTGTACGACGACAGTGGTATGGTTTTGTTGTAGGTTTAATGGTGTCGGTAATAAGGATGGTTGTAAGTGGTGGTGGCGATGGAGATGGGTCAGGGTCAGTGGTGTAATGGAGGTAGTGGTTGTTCAGGTCTGAGGTAGTTAGGGTTTTGGATTATATCGATGGTGGGTCTTTGTAGGTGGTGATGAAGAGGCCTAGGGTTTTTCAATTAGGAAAAAAAAAACAACAATAGAGGGAGGGTTGCAGGTGAGTGTTAAATGGGGGTTGTGCAAAAGGTTGATTCATGAAATAAAATAAGTAAAAGGTTGATTATTTTAAACTGTTGTATAAGGTGCAAATCTAGGTATACATAAAGGTTGGTTTGTGCAATTTTGTCTAAATAAAAATCCTTATGTTTCAAATTGATGCAAAACTACCATCGAGCCGAGGGTCTCATTGGAAGCAGCTCCTCTATTCCTACGAGGTATAGGTAAGGTTGTCTACATCTTACCCTCCTCAGACCCTACCTTAACTTTACTATTGGTGGGATTTACTGAGTATGATGATGATGATCATGATGATGTTTCAAATTGATCTCTTAAATAGATAAGTAAAAGATAACTTAATAAAAAACAAAGAAATATTTTTTAAATAGTTTAAAAAACTAAAATAAAAATATTAAACATATCATTATACATCATAGCTGACACCGACAGACAGATGACCAATAAATTATTTGATAGCTATTTTATATTGATTTTGACAGGTCCATAGCACGTTGACATTCTTAGCAGACGAAGATTTTCTGAAGAATGATATTCGTGTAAACCCTAATCTTGATTCCCTTGGAGCTCTTGGAGACATTGGATGGTACTGCATACGTGCCATCCTATGGGCTCATGATTACGAGCTTCCAAACATAGTTACCGCATTTCGTGACCCTGAGTACCACGAATCAGGAGTTATCTTATCATGTGGTGCATCTTTAAACTGGAAAACAAATGGGAAATTCGCAACTTTTTATTGTTCATTCCTCTCGAACTTATGCATGGACATAATTGCTCTTGGAACCAAAGGGAACTTTCGTGTGCACGACTTTGTTATACCGTTCAATGAAAAAGTGGGATCTTTTTATGCAGTGGATAATTCAAAATGGGCAGAAAGGGCACTTGGGTGTGCTCCTGAACCGAGTGAGCTTAAGATAGAAATTAATATGCCACAGGAAGCCTTTATGGTGCAAGAATTTGGTCGTTTGGTTGCCGGAGTTCGGAGTAATGGGGCTAAACCTGAGAATAAGTGGCGAGTCATTAGTAGAAAGACCCAACTCATCATTGATGCAGTTTTAGCTTCGATTAAGAACGGCTTTGTGCCTGTTGAAGTTGTTTACTAGATGTCATTTATATGCCTTCAGTTTGGTGTGTTAGTGTATGTTATAAAAAAGCTGGTTGACGAAAGTAGTATTTTGAAATTAAAGATCATCTTTACTTAGCATGTTTTTTTATCACCAAGCCTTGAAATGGCTGCATTACTGGTTAACTAGTCAAAACGATTTCAAAAATCGGATGATCGCTAATTAAATAATTTAAAAATTAAACATATAAATATATAGTGAACTTGAAGTAAAATATAAAAATTATTTATTAAATTATGGAAGCCTTAAATAAATAAAATAATTGAATTTACAGTAGTAAAAAACCTAAAAGAATCCATTTTTTTTTAAATCAAGTCTGGTTTCGACTTGTAGTTGAGTGGTTCAAATACAAACAACCGGATTGGTTATGTATCAGTTTTTTAAAATATTTTTTTATTTATTAGACTCAAGTAACAATTGCTGTATAACAATTAGATAAGGGGTATTCATGATTCATATACTCCCTCCGTCCCATTAAAAGTGTCCTATTTTGAATTTTCAAAGTCTTTATTTGTAAACTTTGACCTTAAATAATTTTGTTTGTGTTAGATAATACTTGATGAAAGTTATATGATTTGAGTGTGTTTTACAAGTGTTTTTATCGGGTTAATTTTCATCAAGTTATATATAACACAAAAAATATATAATTAAAGTCAAAGTTTACAAATAAAGACTTTGAAAATTCAAAATAGGACACTTTTAATGAGACGGAGGTAGTAATTATCAACGAGTTTTAATAGTAAACCAAAGATAAATTGTTGAATATTGAAATAGAAGAAAAACATATTGTTCCATGAATATTGAAATAGAAGAAAAACACATTTGTAGAAACTTAAATTATAAGAACGATTAGAAATATAAAACAAGGAGTCCTCAAGAGTACATTATGACACAATGCAAGTTATAATGTATTTATCAAAATAATCTAGGAGTTACACGTAGGAGTAGGATCAAATACAAACCACATTTCGTATACAAATTGTAAAAACCATTTAAAAAATGACATGTAGCATCCAACCAATTATAGAGAAATGGTAAAATGATAACCTAAATAACATCAATTATCTTGAATTCTTTATAATTATGCTAACAAACAATTAATTCTTTATTTGGATCTTCTTTTTGTTTTCAATGTGCTGATAAAGAAAAGTGCTGATATCATTTCACATATGTGCTAAAATCAATTATCTTGATTAATTTTCATGTGCTAATATAATTCAAAAGTGCTACTTTTATGTATGTATTGTTTTAGTATGTGCTAATTTAACTTTTTTTAAGTGTTAGAATCTGTTCTTACGATTTGTAGAATAAATATGGTTTGTACCGGAACCAAGCCCCTTACACCTAAAATACCAAAACAACCAACGAGTTTAACACGTATAACTTAGTTTTGACACGAGTGTCGTTCAGCAAAAAGTTTTAGCAGCATATATATTATAACATATAATATTTATTATATATTTTTTAAGATAAAAAACCAATTAAGTAAACAGTTAGGTCTGGTTTAATGTCACACAATCTAATCATACATGTAATGCTCATAATTACATACATTTTCACGAATTATATCATATGTTAGGGTATAGAGAGTGGTTAAACACCTGAGAGTGATAAACTTCAAAATCAACCAATGAGAGTGTGCCATGACATTCAACCTTAAGAGTTTAAACTATGCTGAAAAGTGTTAGCAATGGTTAGACACTTGGATTAGGTAAACTATTATTAAAAAAACATATAAACCAAAACCTGACAACTTCTCTCTCACAAACAACTTACCCCGATCGGTGTTGGGTTTAATGTGTGAAGTCCTTGGGCTAAATTAACTGCTATTGGGCTTGGATGATTAGAAGACTTGATGGAGACCCATTTAGTTTTCTTGTTCATTAAGTTGTAAACCCTAATCTAATCTCTATGTATATCCTGTCTATGTAATTGTAGTACTTGTCAGAACTTAATAAAAGATCCATAGTTGCAGCCCGTGGACGTAGGTTCCCCACTGGAACCGAACCACGTAAAATTCTCGTGTTCGTGTGTTTGCTTTATATTTTCTCGTTTATTATTGCGTGTTCCACTACTAGAAAACTAGGCAATTGCGACCAAATTTTGCGACTAACATAAGCCGGTCGCAAAATTAGTGACCGATTTGTGACTAAAACCAAAACAATCGCAAAATTAAAGACCAATCCAGATTCGATCGCAAAACGGTCGCAAATTTTGTGACTGTATTTTTGTGGTCGGAAAACAGTCGCAAATACGAGAAAAATAAAAAATAGCAAAAGTTACAACCGTTTAAAGCAATCGCAAATAAAAAAACAAAAGTTGCGACCGTATAAAACGGTCACAAATACGAGAAATATATAAAAAACAAAAGTTGCGACCGTTTAAAGCGGTCGCAGATACAAGAAAAAATAAAAAAAACAAAAAAATAGTTCTGGGTTAAAACTGACGGAATCATAAGTTCTGGGTACAAACTGCAAATAGTCATAAGTTCTAGGTTAAAGCTGACAGAGTCAAAACAGATCTGCAGATCTGTTCATCTTTCATCATCGTTGTGAAGCAATTAGCACCTGGCGGGGATTAAAAATCAATAGCGGCTATCTTTCATCGATCATCCTCGTCATTCATCGATCTGGTATGTGTCACTCTTCATTTCCTTTAATAATCCGACGACTGATTCCAATTTGAAATTAGGTTTTAGGTCCCAACTATGTTTTTCTTCGTGTTTAATTGTGTTTTGGAAAGCGAAATTAGGTCTAAATCAGTATCTCCGGTGAGATATTATTTTCCGACGATCGCTTCTCGTGCACGCAATCGACCGATCATATAATCCGTTGCGTACGACGAAGGTATAAAACGATCATACGACCTAATCTGTGAATTTGTATCTCATCTTATCGGAATGTTTATTTGCTTTTTGCAGATTCAATTGATTTGCTGTTAAAGGCAGTTGTGAGAGCAACGGATTCTGATAAATATGTTTAAGTTCTGGTAATTCTGTTAGTCCTTTTGTTGTTACAGTTAATTTAGGGTTTATGTGTTTATACTATTGAATTGTTGAATTCAGGTAGTGTATATGATAGTATGATTTGATTTATGATGTTTACATTTGTTTAGTTGATAAGTTTAATTGATTTTGCTCCAATTGCTGTTTAAAATTATGTAATTGTAGGTTGCTAACATACGCCTCTTATTTGCAATGAAATTGTGTTAATAAGATGTGTATGTTGGATGTAAGGGTGGGATTGTACTTGTGTTCTCTAGTTAAGCTTACCAACAGTATAAAACACCATTTTAGGGGTTTTAGACATGTTTTAGGCTTGTTTAGGGCTAATTCAGGCTGTTTTAGGTTGATTCTAGGCTTATTTAGGTTGATTCCAGCCTTAATTAGAGTTTTTCGTTCACCATTTTTTGACTCGAAAAGGACCCTTAGTATGTCAGAGCATTGATCGTTATGGGGCAAATTTTGATGAAAGACGAAAAATTAGTTGAGGCTACTGAATATTTGGAGCGTGCTATAACCAAAGTATAAAGCTCCGAGTTTATTTTATTCTAATTAAAAATTTCTAAATTGATTACTCAAATGTGACTGCCATTTTCAGTGATTATATATTTTTTACTTTTTTTTTTTTTTGCAGCTTCTTCTTGTTGAGAATCCAACAGAGGTTGAGGAGATTGATCATTTGATTCTAGCTTATCTGTGGTCAGGTGTGGCCCTTGCAAAGCAGGTGAATCTTTTTTGTATATGTTGTTTATTACATAACGACTTTACGACAAGTTTTTATTTCTAGAACTGAGAGATCAGAAGTGGTTTGATATGATTACTTCTAGAAATAATCTAAAGTGAAAAAGCTGGCCACAGCAGAAGTTCTTGACTTCTATGAATGGTTATTTTTTACGAGTCAAACGGGTCGAAAGTCTTTTAAAGCGTATTATTGTTGAATAAAACCTTTTCACTCTTTTTTATACGGAAAACATATTTTTATCAAGAGTGAACTACACGGATGGTCCCTGTGGTTAACCAAAATTTTGGATTTGGTCCCTTGCTTTTCAAAAGTACATGGATGGTCCCTGTGGTTTGCACTTTGTAAGGGACTTTACAAAGTAAACCATAGGGACTATCCGTGTTTTTTTTTTGGCAAAAGTTGGGGAATAAATGCGTTACAAAATGCAAAGCACAAGAACCATCCATGTACTTTTGTAAAGCCAGGGACCAAACCTAAAATTTTGGTCACCTGGCCTATCTGACTCATCCATTTTGAAACCTCCACTTGAATTTTTTAACTTTCTTTGTTAAAAACTCTGGTTTTGGATAGGGTAAAGTTGCAGACGGGATTGTACACCTAGAAAGAATAGCAAATATGAAAGAGCCAGAGGATGCAATGGCCAAAACCCATTATTGTGATGGTTTGTTTATGCTTTCTAGGTAAGAATTTTAGCAAGAGACGGCGTTCAACTTATTCCCTTTAAACCGAATTATAATTAATCCGTATATAAGTTTTATAAACAATTGACTTGTCAAATAATCTATTTTTTAGTATAATTATTTTGGTGGTTTTAGGCTTATGACCTATTTGAGATGTAGTTAACCTTTTTTTCTATTTGACTTGTTACCCATATACAACCGAATGACATTAAAACTGAATTTGCAGTGCTTTAGCAAGCGTAGGACGCAATGGTGAGGCAGCAAAGTACCTGCGCATCTTAACAGCCTATGATCCTGCTTACAGTCAGTACTTGAAAGATGTTGAAAGTGAAGACAATTTTGCAAATGATCTTGAAAATACCAGGAGATTAGGCAAACAACATAAATTTTTTAAGTTGATTCATGGCAAACAAGACCAAGAGGTATGTTTATTCTTTTAAGTTGTTTGGTTCAAACATGTTTAAACTCAAATATTGACATTATTTTTTCATGCAATCACTTTTCAGTCAATAATATGTTAACTTTTGTATGGATATTATTGAAAATAGGCTATTTGACCTTAGAAGTCAAACTGATTTTATCTCTTTATTCTATAATTGTATAAGCAGCTAATAAGTTTCATAAATTGTATAAATTGTGATTATGCTGACCATTAATATTTCACTTTGCATTGGTTTTATTAGATCGAAAGGCTGAACGTGATTATCCAAGATATAGTGAAAGAAAAAGAAGAAGAAAAAGAAAGGTTGAACGATATTATTGCGGGATTGGTGGTGAAAAAAGAGAAAGATAAGGCGGAGAAAGAGGCTATGAATGAAAGGATGGCAAACATTGAAGCGATGCTAAAAGCTAGGTTTCAAAACATATAATCATCGACTTAAGTTTCAAAACGTATAAACACTGTGTTTTGAATATGTATTTTGTTATGATAACTTTGGTATTTGATGTTTCAAGTGAGATGTTTTATATAATTGTGAAAATTTGATAATATGTAAAATTTAAAATTGAATTTATATACAGGTTAAAATAGAAAATGGATAAAAATAATTTTTAAAAAATAAATAGAAATTGCGACAGCAAAAACCGTCGCAATTTTTCAAAAGGCAAGCAGTTGCAAAACGGTAGCAGTTTGTAAAAGACAGGCGGTCGGAAAACGATCGCAGTTTGTAAAAGGCATGCGGTCGGAATACGGTCGCATCAAGATCGTCGCAACCGAAGTCCCACAAAACCAGGAACAGTCGCAATATTTATGACCATTATTAAAGTCGCAAAACCCGGGTCGCAAAAGATAGCAGCAGTCGCAACTTAGTCGGAATAGAGCAATTGCGACGAGTGTTTTTCCGATTGTAGTTCTGGTCGGAAAACGGTCGCAACAGGGCAATTGCGACTGGTTTGCGATCAAAATTGCGGTCGGAAAAACCTAGTTTTCTAGTAGTGTTCGTTGTGAGTCGTTTATTCCGCTGCGCCACTTGAGACCTAACAAGTGGTATCAGAGCTACGGCTCATTGGATTCACATTAACGTTTCACAATATTTTTTTGGTTTTGTTAAAAGAAACGGCAAGGTTTTGTGATTTTTTTTATTGGTCAAACTAAAGGTAGTTGACTTGTTTTTCAAGGGATCCGAACCTTCAATTTGAATTGGTGAGTTGAATTAAAAGAAAAAAAAACATAAGGTGTCGTTTGTTGTTACTGTACTAGGGTTCCAAAATCTTTGGAGTCACCGCCATCATCCGAATATATATTTGTTTTGCTACTGATTCAATTTGTGAAAAAAAAACAAGGAGACGAAAGTTTTTTTTTTGTGGTGAATCGTTGGAACAAAAGAAAAAAAAAGAAACAGTTTGATTACTGTCGACCGACTTTGTTTTTCTTGTTAAAGCTGTGCTAAGGAAGAATTGTCACTGCAGATTGTGTGATGTGTACCTAATAGTCAAGAAGTCAACAGTTGTTAGGTTAATTGATACGGATCAGTAGTTTGATACAGATCAGTAGTTAAAGGGTTGGTCAGCAGTGGATTGGGGTGTTGGTCAGCAACAGGGGATTAGTCAACAGTGGATTGAGTTGTTGATTAACAAACAGTGGTTTGGGTATTGGTTAGTAACAGGGGATTGGGTTGTTAGTTAGTTAGACAGTTAGAGTGGTAGTTGGTTAGTAGTTGTAAGAGTTATTGTAAACTGGGGTATATAGGAGATATGTTGTAATAGAATAGGATATCTTGAAAATAATAACAAACTCTTCTTAGTCTCTCTTCCTCTCAACTGCCATTAACGACCTCTCGAAGCTCATTCTTTCCATTGAGTTTCCTGAACGTTAATAGGACTTGACCATTGTTGATTCAATCTCAAGTTCATCAATTTCAATCCTTAACATTGGTATCAGAGCTGTCTATCCTTGGACACTCTTGATTCGCATCAATTCAGAACCTAATTCAATCAAATGGGGAAAATTTGCAAACGTTCAATTTCAATTTCTGAATTCGATCATTAGTTCGATCGAATTCCTTCAATTGTCGCCTGTTCAATTCAATTTTCAATTGATCTTTGTTCAGATCAATTTCACTTCAAAATGACAAAAAGACATGGTCATAATGATGCTGATGAAGCTGGAAGTAGTCAGCAAATGAATAACCGAATCGAAGAAAATACGAAGGCTTTGGAAGAGGTGAGGAACATGGTGGCTGGGTTGTCCTTACAGTTGACTCAGATAGTCAATAATCAAACCAATACGAGGAATTATCAAAGACTTTCTGAAATCTATGTTGAGAATGATAATCACCGAAAGCAAGTACAACAGAAATTGAAGGAACAAGCGATGTTGGCCATTAGTGAACCCATTAGTGGTTTGGCTAATTTCAGGTCAGATTTGTCAAAACCCACTTCTCAACAAATTTGTTCTGTTGTTAGTGATATTAGAGGGGAAATGGGATTAGGATGTTCATCAAGACTCATCAGAACTGAGGTTACTCATCAGGTGTTTGATGAAATGACTGAACCAATTAAAAATGAAAGAAAACATGAGGGGACGAGGGTTAATGAGTCATTAACAAGAAATGACGATTCTATGATTGGGAATGAATTACCAAAACAATTTGGTAACATGAAGGAGTATTATGATTCTTTTAACACATTCATCAATCAATTGCAAATTTCACAAGAGTATGCATTAAAGTGTTTCTTGGAAGGATTGAAAAAAGACATTCAAATTAAGGTGAGAATGTTCAATCCTACGACTCTTTATCATGCATATTGTTTAGCAAAATTAGAAGAGGCTGTTTTAGAATCAATTTTAAGGTCTCAATCACTTGAAGTTGCAACAGTGGGTATATGGAATGGTTCTAGAAATGAGACAAAAGTGGTTAAAAAAATTGGTAGGGATGGATGTCCAAGTTATAAGGAATTAGAAGCAACTGAAGTAGATCAAAAAATAGTGGATGGTGTAATTGCTGAAACAAAATATGGTGACAAAGTTAGAACTTCTGAAATTCGGGTAGAGATCAGTCTTGGCAAGTTCTTGATGGGGCAAGATTGTGATGTAAGTGTAGAAGCTAAAGGGCGGCACTATCATGATCTCATAACAGGCATTAATGGTAGAGAATATGTTGCTTTGGAGAAGAATGATAATGATATATCAAACAAAAAAACTGGTTCGGACTTGGAGGAAGAAGAACAAGAAGGCCAACAAAAAGAGAAATACAACGTCTCAAATAAAAAGAAAAAGCTTCAGCGCCGGATGAAGATTGCTGACCTTAAACAGATTAGTTCAAGGCCAAATGTAGTTGAACTTTGGGACGCCACCTCAGCTGATCCTAAACTGCTGGTTTTTCTCAAATTATATCGTAACATTGTTCCGGTGCTAGGACATTGTTCCGTTATCGTAACACCTTCAAACAAATTTTCTGAAGCAATCCATGGGGCTTCAAATCAAAACTGCAACATATGTTACGTTATAGGGGAACATGTTCAACACATGAATATTAGTGGTGATTCAGCTGACTTTTTCCAAAGTCAAACCAAACCTGAAAATTGCAGCAAGTATGTGGAATCGAATCTTGCTTGTGGGTTAGGGGAATGGGTATTCAGGTATCAAAAGCAAGAGGTAAAAAGATGGTTAGTGAAATGGAAATGGAAGAAAAAAAATGGTTAGTAAAGATGGAAAGGGAAGGAAACTTCGATACAAAAGATCATGGCATTCATCTTTACTGTAATACTGTTTACTTCATTTTTTTTCCTTTGATCCTTGGGGTCAAGGATCTTTTAAGGGGAAGGTATTGATGTGTACCTAATAGTCAAGAAGTCAACAGTTGTTAGGTTAATTGATACGGATCAGTAGTTTGATACATATCAGTAGTTAAAGGGTTGGTCAGCAGTGGATTGGGGTGTTGGTCAGCAACAGGGGATTAGTCAACAGTGGATTGAGTTGTTGATTAACAAACAGTGGTTTGGGTATTGGTTAGTAACAGGGGATTGGGTTGTTAGTTAGTTAGATAGTTAGAGTGGTAGTTGGTTAGTAGTTGTAAGAGTTATTGTAAACTGGGGTATATAAGAGATATGTTGTAATAGAATAGGATATCTTGAAAATAATAACAAACTCTTCTTAGTCTCTCTTCCTCTTAACTGCCATTAACGACCTCTCGAAGCTCATTCTTTCCATTGAGTTTCCTGAATGTTAATAGGACTTGACCATTCTTGATTCAATCTCAAGTTCATCAATTTCAATCCTTAACATTTTATGGACTAATACCATTGCAAGGTATGGGACTTGTCCCACATCGGTTGTATGGACAACTGATGTGGGGTTTATATACCAAATGAGCTCTTTCACCCACCAGACTAGTCTTTTGGGTTGAGTTCTCTCGTTTGGTATGTAACATTGGTATCAGAGCCAAACTCGGAGTGGTGGCCCACGGAGTGGTGGCCTGGAGAGAGCCAGCCGTGACCAACGTGGCCGTGACCAACGAGGACGTTGGCCCTTAAGGAGGGTCGATTGTTATGGACTAATACCATTGCAAGGTATGGGACTTGTCCCACATCGGTTGTATGGACAACTGATGTGGGGTCTATATACCAAATGAGCTCTTTCACCCACCAGACTAGTCTTTTGGGTTGAGTTCTCTCGTTTGGTATGTAACATTGTGACATCGTCGCAATAACCATTTACAACCGTTTTTCAGCCGCGATCAGTAAAGAAAGGTTTACTTGTTCTGGTTTTCTGATTACAGTTTATTCGGGTTGTTGTTCGGGTTTTGGGTGTTCAAGTTTCGGGTTATTATTCGGGTCGTTCGGGTTCGGGTTTGTTTGTCAGTTTTTTGACCGGTTATTATCAACTTGGAACCGGGTAATTTTGGTCTATTTTTGTTTGTCGTTGTGGCTGAAGACGGAAATTTGGTGATTGAAAAGTTTGACGGTTCGGATTTTAGTTGGTGGAAAATGCTGATAGAAGCATTGTTGGGTCAAAAAGACTTGGATATGGTACTTGAAGAAAAACCGGAGAAAATGGATAAAGCTGAAGAAGCTCTATGGAATGCTAAGGACAAGAAAGCTAGAGGTGTTATTACGTTGTCACTGACGAGGGGAGTTGCCTTTAACATCATGTCTGAAAAAACTGCACGTGGTATGATGTTAGCCCTGTCAAACATGTATGAAAAACCGTCCGCAGCTAACAAAGTGTTCTTGATGAGAGAGTTGTTCACGATGAGAATGAAAGAGGGAAGCTCAGTGACCGAGCACATAAATAATTTGAATTCTCTTCTGTCCAGACTGTCGTCTGTGGGAATGAAATTCGATGATGAGACCAAAGCTGTGATTTTGCTATCTTCACTCCCTTATAGTTTGGTCCGGGACAGTGACTGCTGTCACTAACTCAGTGGGTTCTGAAGGGTTAACATTTGAAAAGATGCGGGATTTGGTGTTAGGTGAGGATGTTCATCGCAGGAATACTAAAGGGTCGTCTTCTGAGATGTTACATGTTGGCAGGGGAAGGGATAATAGCAGGAATAGTGGGAGCAGTAAGGGTCGGGGCAGGAGCTCGTCTAGGGCTCGTCCGAGTGTGCGTTGTTGGGACTACAACGAAAAGGGGCATTACAGGAGTCAATGCCCGAATAAGAATTCTAGTGGAGGTTCGAAGAATTCTAATGGAATACACACTGCTGCAGTAAGCGACTCTGAAGATGAGGCCTTGATACTTTGCGTTGAAAGTAGTGTGGAATCTTTGGTCATGGATTCCGGTGCATCATTCCATGCTACCCATAGCAATGATGGCATGCGGAATGTTAAAGAAGGTGATTTTGGTAAGGTTAGGCTCGGAAACGGTGAAATTCTTGATGTGACTAGCATGGGGGATTTGGATCTAGTTACTACTTTGGGCACTACTTGGACTTTATGCGACGTTAGGGTTGTTCCAAAGCTTGAAACGAAGTTGATCTCCGTTGGGCAGTTGGATGAACAAGGCTTGGACGTTAAGTTTGGTGGTGGAAAGTGGAAGGTCGTTAAGGGAAATCTTGTGATTGCTAGGGGTTTAAGAAGGGGTCGTTATATATGGTGCCTGTTCCGTCTAGGGAAGTGACCACCCCTGTTAAGATGAACGCCAAAGTCAGGCTCGCCGATTCGATAGTTAAACGAGTCCAGTTTGCAGAAAAGGACTCTAGGACTTCAGGTAATCTGCTTGAGGGTATTCGGAGGTCTGAACATGTACGAGATTTTTGTAGCAGTGAAGACTAGCATGGGGGATTTGGATCTAGTTACTACTTTGGGCACTACTTGGACTTTATGCGACGTTAGGGTTGTTCCAAAGCTTGAAACGAAGTTGATCTCCGTTGGGCAGTTAGATGAACAAGGCTTGGACGTTAAGTTTGGTGGTGGAAAATGGAAGGTCGTTAAGGGAAATCTTGTGATTGCTAGGGGTTTCAAGAAGGGGTCGTTATATATGGTGCCTGTTCCGTCTAGGGAAGTGACCACCCCTGTTAAGACGAACGCCAAAGTCAGGCTCGCCGATTCGATAGTTAAACGAGTCCAGTTTGCAGAAAAGGACTCTGGGACTTCAGGTAATCAGCTTGAGGGTATTCGGAGGTCTGAACGTGTACGAGATTTTTGTAGCAGTGGGAGCATGGTGAGTGTTCCGACACCGTCTGGAAATCGACGTTGGGTACAGAAGACCAGGTTTCCGAATGAAATCTCTCCTGAGAAGTTTCTGCTAGTGGGGAGTGTTCCTCTGCGAATCCCTGTATCTGATGGTTCGTGACTATGGGAATCAGTTGGGATTGAGGATGTGAAGACAGGATCTTTTGAGACCAAGTTGGAGCCATCTAGGGCTTCAACGGGCCCTTCTGCTTACTGACGATGATTGGGTCGGCTGCAACTGGGTTGATTGGGGATACAAGGTTTGAATTTTGGGTTTTTCTTAGGAGCTGGACCTGAAAGACTTCTGTTCTTGTGAAGTTTATGGATTACTGAAGACATGGATTGCTTTGTGCTTGTTGGCGGACTTAGTGTTTGTCGCAAGGCCTTCAAGTGGGAGATTGTTGGGTTTAATGTGTGAAGTCCTTGGGTTAAATTAACTGCTATTGGGCTTGGATGATTAGAAGACTTGATGGAGACCCATTTAGTTTTCTTGTTCATTAAGTTGTAAACCCTAATCTAATCTCTATATATATCATGTCTATGTAATTGTAATACTTGTCAGAACTTAATAAAAGATCCCTAGTTGCAGCCCGTGGACGTAGGTTCCCCACTGGAACCGAACCACGTAAAATTGTCGTGTTCGTGTGTTTACTTTATATTTTCTCGTTTATTATTGCGTGTTCGTTGTGAGTCGTTTATTCCGCTGCGCCACTTGAAACCTAATAATCGGTATGCAGTCACCGATGGAGAAACCTTACCGTGCGACAAAGGGGGTTGGCGGCGGTGTTCCTGAGCGGCAAACCAAGTTTACCGCACCCCTTTGCCGCCCACACCGTACACCCTTACTTTAACATAAAATCAGTACATCAAAACAAATTCATCAAATTACATAATGTCGAGAAAAATTTGACTACAAAATTTTTTATGGTGAATTTTTATTCAACTTCTACTGACTTCTCATTTTCTTAATTTTCTACTTGTCCTTTTAAGGCTTCTACTATTCCCACACTTTTAAACCTTATTCTGAAAAAAAAACATCAAACTAATCTAGTGATTAGTTTGTGGTATGTACCTCAACAAATTAGGTTAATCTTCTTTAACAACTTCAAGCCGTGATGATGATGCTTCCTGCAAAACAATAATCACCCCATTAAGCTCGTTACAAGGAGGGGAATAGGGGGGTTTTTCTCATAACCACTCTCCGGCGTGAGAATAAGTATATGTTTTGAGGAAATAAGTGTGTGATTAAGAGTGAGAAAGCAAGGAACAGAATGGCTCAACCTGGAGGTGAAGGCTCCTATTTATAACCGGAGTGATGTGGAAGGATATTGGCTGATGGGCCTTGAGCCTGGAGTCGACAACAAGGAATATCAGTTTTGTCCCCTCTGCCATGACCGTTAGTGCTTCTGGACGAGGAGGGAGTTGGCGCACGTTGAATGGATCCACGTGGCCTAACCGCTGTCCTTGTTGTCTCGTCTTTCATCAGCGGCTAAGTGGAGATCATGGAGCAGGTGTCGGCGCACGCTGATTGGTGCCACGTATGCGTCCTTGTGTACCTTCTTGTCTCCTGTACGATTGCTAATCATGGAGCACGATCGGATACAGCCTGTTGGACGCTCATTGGTCCATTGCTCTGCCACTTACACATTTCGTACTTGTCCTAGGACCGCTTGCGCTCCTGTCCTCCGCGCGACCACTAAGGATAACCCATGTAGCCGGCGCAAGGTCCAAGAAGAGAGGGATTTCATCCAAGGAGCTAAGTGTGAAATTTGGTCTTGTGTCTGCCTTGACCTCGCGCGCGGCATAGGTTACACCTGATTGGCCGGCGCGAGGTTGGGAAAGTTGCCAGATTAGTCTAGTAGGAGTATGGTCTCGTACGCGACCTGATTGGTCAGCACAAGTTTTTGAGACCATACCCCTTCATATTCCCACACATTTTCCCACTCTATCACTTTCTATATATACCTATGAATATACAGGTAGAGATAGAGAGGAAGAGTGTTTGAACAATAACTTATTTTTTAATCTTTTGTTTGTCTTTTCTTAATCTCTTTAGTATCTTTTAATAAATTTCTACAAATTAAATAACGAGAAAAATGCTCGGATAGTCACTGTGGTTTGTCCATTTTTTACCTTTAGTCCCTAACTTTCTAAAATTACACCTATAGTCCCCAAGTTTTTGAATTTCGTTCCCGGATAGTCCTTGGCGTGGATGTGGGTTAGTTTTTGGTGTTAGATGTGTGTGAAATGACAAAAATACCCTTACTGTTAAATTAATAACTAAAATGTTAAAAAAAATATAATTAATATTGTACAATTTATGTGGGACCCACCACCCACCCTACCCAATTCATCTTCCCCACTCCACACCACCACCACCACCACCATCACTACCACCACCACCACCACCACCACCATCTCACCTTCAACTGCCAGATGCAATTCCAAAACACATAGAAATTGTTGCAGGTGATCTATTTTAAAGGGTGCTACTTTTTACACCCCCCCTATCTACTTTTTTCACCCACTCCTCTCACATACTTACAGGTGGGGCCTGCGTGGGACCGACAGTTTTTCTCTCACAAGGGGGGGTGTAATCAGGAAGGGAGGAGGGTGTGTATAGAATGAGCCATTTTAAAAGATCTGTAGCTTTAAGCCTCAACTTCATTGGGTTTCTAAATTTTACACTTCATCAAAATCTCAATTTTGTGGCAGTGTAAATCATGAACTAGATGAATGTAATAAAGATTAATAAAGCATAACATAGGGCAACAACCTCATGGAAAGATAGACTTGTTATACGGCAACTGGATTACAATATTTTAATAACATCCATAGTTAGATAACTTTATAACTAAGGGGTGTGAGATATGATTTCAGAATGCATGATCTGATATTCGATTAGTATTAAGTTAAGTAGCATTGATGAGAACCCACCTGTCAAAGTAGCAGATTTTGGAGAGACGGTACTGATTTTCATTATTTGGAGAGACGGTACTGATATTCGATTAGCATTGATGAGAACCCACCTGTCAAAGTCATCTGTTTTGCTCTCATTTTTGTATTGGCAGTTGGTGGTGGTGGTGGGGTGGAGTGAGGAAGATGAAGTGGGTAGGGTGAGTGGTGGATCCCATATAAATTGTAAAATATTAATTATATTTGTTTTAACTTTTTATTTATTAATTTGATAGTAAGGGTATTTTTGTCATTTCACACGCATTTAACACCAAAAACTAACCTCCATCCATGCCAAGGACTATCCGAGAACGGAATTCAAAAACTTAGGGACTATAGGTGTAATTTTAGAAAATTAGGGAGTAAAGATGAAAAATGAGAAAATTACAAGGCCTATCCAAGCATTTTTCTCTTAAATAAGTGATATTCACAAAACAGAAGAGAATGATTTCCACTCCACGTCAGTTTGATTTATTTTCTTTTTGTCTTTTGTAAGTGCATTGTTGGAAAAAAGAAAAGAGTATTACCTTTACACATTTTCTGATGAAACATTTTGCCGGGAATTACCGACGGATCACACTAAATTCAAAAATAATAATAATAAGAGTAAATTACGAAATTACAAGTTTTGTTCTTTATGTTTATACCAAATTGCAGGCGGTGTTCTTTGCCTTGAAATTTGACGAGTTTTGTCCTTAACGTTTCAAAATCCTGCACGTTATGTCCTTTAGCCCTAACTCAGTCAGATTTTCTTGTTAAAAATAGTCATTTGCCTTGCACATGAGCGTATTATTGTCATTTTACCTATACTATTGAGTAAATAAGTCATATCAAGAAACTAAATATGTAGAAAGATTAAAGAATAAGATATAAATAAAAAAACCTAATTAAAAAATTCTCTCTCTCAAACGCCTCTCCACTTTTTCTCTAAAAACCCTGCAACAACCTCCAGCATCAGTGTCATACCTCCTCCGGCTACCGCCACCACTACCACTACTGCCCTTTCTCTCTCTCTCTAAACTCCCCATCTTTCTTCTCTCTCTCACCTGTCGGAATCGCCCCCATTAACTTCATCTCTTCATTCGACGACACCTACTGCAGCGGCATCGCCACCGTAGACGCCGGTATTTAACCCGTGGATGCCACTCGACCATTTTGACATCTTGTGTATGTCCTTGCAGCACAGAAACACAATCAAACTCGTTCCCAGGCAAAACTTCCCAAATCCAAACGCATTTATCTCTACTACAAGTTACAAGTAGTGAACCAGACGCATTCCATGATACACTCTTAACTTCATTTTCATGATCCTGTAGATATGGCACTTATTAAAATGACTGCAAGAATTGAATAATAGTATAGCTACGAATTATTTAAAGGGATTGCAACTTCATAACCTTGATTCAGCCATATGCAATGGATTAAAAATTCAAAGAAAATTGCAAAAAGAAGTGACTGAATAATGTAAAAGAATATCATAAATCAAACAATACCTCTAAGGTGGATACGCATTCAAAACTATTTCCGCTTTGTTCCAGAATAGCAGTGGTGGCATCGAAACTAGCAGTCGCCAATTTTTCACCAGATGGTGACCAGGCACATGATCTAACCGTCCGAGTATGAATCTCTTCTAATACCTCCTGAACAAGGGCAAGCATTTACAAACTTATAAAAGATTGATCTACCTTTTTGTACAACTTAAAAGTTCAGACCTATACGCATATTATCAATCATCCAAGTATATCATATCATATTATATCAAATTTCCAATTACATATGCATTTTCCATTGGCAGACAATATGTATCTTTCAATTTAAGATTAGAAACATAGAAGAAAGAGAAGAAAGAGGGGGAGTTTAGAGAGAGAGAAAGGGCAGTAGTGGTGATGGTGGCGGTAGCCGAAGGAGGTATGACAGTGATGGTGGAGGTTGTTGCAGGGTTTTTAGAGAGAGGGTGGAGAGGCGTTTGAGAGAGAGAGAGAGGGAGAAAAAAACTTTTAATTAGGTTTTTTTATTTATATTTTATTCTATAATCTATTTACACATTTAGTCCCTTGATATAAGTTATTTACTCAATAGTCCTTAGAGAGGTAAAATTACAAGAATACCCTCATGTGCATAGCACATGACTCTATTTAACAAAAAATCTGACTGACTTAGGGCTAAAGGACATAACGTGCAAGATTTTGAAACGTTAAGGACAAAACTCGTCAAATTTAAAGGCAAAGGACACCGTCTGCAACTTGATACGAACATAAAGGACAAAACTTGTAATTTACTCTAATAATAATAATAATAACAACTTACAGTTTTTGCCAAATAAATTACCATTAGTGACATATCCCAGAAGTACGAGAATAAATTACATTTGCTGAAAAAATTACTGACGCTCATCAATGGATTTGACAAAATCTAAATCTAAATCTATACTTTCTATAAAAGGAGAAATCCCAGTGATATAAGAAAAGCTGATGTGGCAGTCATAGATGCTGTCCAACAATGCTTTTCTTATGTCATTATTGTATCATAATTCTTAATATATAAAATCACTTTAAAATCTATTTAAAACACTGACATCAAACCTCTGCCCATATACATGTATTCATGCATAAGAAATTGAAACCGCCGTCATCAAAATCTCAGCCTAGATTCAAAATTCAAAATTCTGGCTCTAGATTCCAAATTCAAAATTCTGGCTCAAGATTCAAAATTCAAAATTCAAAATTCAAAATTCAAAATTCAAAATTCAAAATTCAAAATTCAAAATTCTGGCTCCAGATTCAAAATTCAAACCATACACGTATACATATATAACACAACTGATTCTGACTCCACATTCAAATTTTCTTTCACTCATATCCGCGAGCAATCTCTCTCTCTCTCTCTCTCTCTCAAATGTAGAATTTCCATATTCAGTCGGTTCATCTCTGATTACATATCTTTGTACTTCACATAATTCTTCCAATATCATTGTTGCAACATCGTTGAGAGTATGCTTTTTTTTTTTTTTTTGTAATTTTGAATTTTAAATTTTGAACTGATCAATTCTAATTCTCGCTTTATATTTCAGCTTAATCCTACAATCAGTTGCGGGTTATTTTAGATTTGTGGATTCTTTTAACTGTTGGTAATGTTGATAATTTTTATTTTAAAATGTTGATATATTTCAGCTTTGTTTTTTTCGAGCGACAAGTGGGAAATTCTTCTGCATTGTTCTTGAAGTCTGATGTAGGAGAGTCGAGGACTTCATGAAGCAATCCGATGCTGCTCCAGGTTTTCTTGTAATTATTGTCACTGATGATGTCGATTTTTCTTTTTAGTTCTTCATCAGCTTTGTTTTCTTCCAGCGACCATCTAGAGAATTGCATCTTAACATCGTTTGTGTCCGACCAGTGGTAGAAGCATGTGTTTGCTATGTAGAGTTTTGTTGGTGTTGCAGATTTTGATTTGTTTTTTTGAGAGGACAGGTTTTTAAAAGACAATTGTTGATGTTTTGAATCAAACTAATCATCAGTCTTTTATAGTGTTTGAAATGCATCTTTATGGTAAATGAAGAGGTTAATGGTAATTATTGTTTTGGTCAAAAATCACTCAAGGATAATGTAACCAAATCTGATTTTTGTGAGGTTGAGTGCTTGGTTTTGTGAACAAATGTATGATCAAATATCAAACGAAAATAACAATGAACACGAGGATTTATACGAGGAAAAAGCCCTTGATCAATGTATGATCTCCGGTATAAAAAAACCTCGGATAGTGAAAACTATCACTATCAACTATATTGAACAAAAAAGATTACAACTTTGGAAGTATTGAGCTTGTTACAATAATTCCTAGAATGTGTGTGTACGAGAGAGAGAGAGAGTAGCAGAAGTGTTCTTCGTCAGTAATAGTGCAAGTGCTTTCTAATTTAGCTCAATACCCCTATTAATCTAGCTAAAATTATCCTTACCTAACTATCTGAATTTTCAGCCATGTACCCACGTTCACCACCAACGGTCTTCAACCCAAGCACGTGCCAAAAAAGAGAGCATATTCCCCTTGAATCTCGGTTGGAATAAGTCTTCTATGAAATGCACCTGCAAAACAAAGCCAAAAGGTAGTGGAAACAATTGTTAGCTTAGGAATACTAGTGAGGATCCGTGATCCTTAACTTCCTGCACCATTTCCTGAGGATCCTTGATCCAGGCCAAACTGAGGATACATGATCCATAAGCACTAAAATTCTATCCCCAACAATTGCCCCCAAACATGACTGGTTGGATTTTAATTAGATAAGTCATGTTTTACTTAATTCGGACTAGCCGTTAGTTGCAGATATAGCCGTTACAAGGCCGACGTCAGCAACAGATCATCCCCGGTCCTCACCAGCCAAGAGTCCTGAGAATAACAGCCCTCCGAGAAGTCAGGGCCTCACCAAAAATCCTTCCTTGGAACTCTGCCGTTTCATTGATCCAGAAATAGATCAGTTACGTCATTGCTTTCCTGAGGGAACGATATTTAGGCCCTTCGACTCTTTGATGAAGAGTGATTGCAAGTCCGATGCTTGGATCACCTTTCTTACTGCCCCGTTCCAGATTGGTTATAGCTACCCTTTCTCGGCGTTCACACAGAGCTTCTTTACATTGACCGGCTTGTGCTACATACAAGCCATGCCGATGCTGTGGAGAGTCCTCTTCACACTCGAGCAGATCAGAGAGCACGAGGGCATAGATATAGGGCTCTCTGAACTTAGCCATATGTACAATCTGGTTAGCCATGGGTCTCACCGTTTCCTTTTCAAACACAAGCCACAACAACCCCATCCACTCCTGAAAGTCACCAAGAACGACACCAATTAGAGAAATCAGTTCTTTTTTGTGAGGAGAGATTTCATTCCTAATGGAAATTATCTTCCCAAAAAATGGAACACCCAGGGTAGGATATAGGATCCTTAGGCTAGAACCATAGAGAATTCTTTTTTTTTTTTCGCAGAGGATAATTGATGCTTATTTTTCTTGTCTATGCAGCTATCACCTTATCAAACATACAAGATACACCTGCCACTCCTGAAAGACTCAGCGCCTTCTGGAATCTTGATTCAGCTGTTAGAACATACCAACCAAGGATAAAGGATTCACAAGAAGCTTCTTCCACTTCCTACACCATGTCAACTAAGTATCCATTTATGTAAATATTTAGTTGAAAAATAATTAATGAATACTTATCTATTTTATGTGTATGTAGGTGCTGCAAAATAATCTAAGTCTGCCTCCAAGTTCGGTGTAAGCGACATCCAGGACAGCGTTTCCCCCAAGTCCATCAAGAAGGAGCTGGCCGTAGGACAAAGCATCCCTGAAGGCAAGGGCATGAGCACCCGGGCCAAAGTAGGAAACAAGAGAAAGAAGCCCAGCGAGCCCACCGGTGATCTCCCTCTAATTGAGCAGCAGCTCCATGAAGCCGTCTCTGAGGTAAGGATCACATATCCTAAATTTTGCACCCTGTCTAAGGACAAATGATCCTGAATGATGTTTCCTTTGTTTGTAGAAATTTGCTGAGATCCAGATCCTTCAGGGCCAACACTTGGCTGATGCTGAAGAGCGTATCCTTGACCTCCAAACCATCGCGGCTGCCAAGGATAAAAGGATTGCCCACCTGGAGAAGGAAAACAAGGCATTGCAGAAGCAGGTTCTTCTTACTGAGATAACTGCTAATAAGGAGCGATTGGAAATCATCGATGAAGCCAAGAACTCTACTGCTATTGTGACGCTAAAGATCAGGCTCCAAATGGCCAAGGAAGCTGCTGATCCTTCCTTCGACAGGGCTGAATAGGACATCGTTGCTTGGAAGCAAAGGCTGCATGAGCGTGGGGACGAGGAGGATGCTGAGGAGGTGCTGACCAAGCAAAGGCTGCTGATCCTTCCTTCGACAGGGCTGGTGGAAGCGGTGGCAAGGATCCTGTGGATGAGGCAGAGGCTGGAGGCAGTGGTGAAGGTGGTGAAGCCAAGGTGGATGATTCGGCCAAGGCATAGGCTGCGACAATTGGGCGATGATGGATATTACAGACGAGGCCGGAGCCCATTTTTTTAGGATTTGTGGAGGTTTTTGGTTAATGGTGTTTTGATTCTGATCAATTATGGTATGTGCTTAAACAATAGTTTTTACGGTTAAGGATCACTGATCCTGTGGACAATAGAAGGGTAGCAAAGGTGGATGGGTCCTTCTGTTTATGGAGGATGAAGCCTTTGGTGCCCCTAGCCTTTATTTCCTCCACTTGATGAACTGTTAGTATGGACACCCTTTGCCAACCCAAGTGGACGTGCCACGTTTTGCTGGTAGAAACTTGGGTAGGCAATTTTAAAAACCTTTAAAAGGGTTTTTAAATAAATAAAACTTAGCCTTTTGACTATCTTTGGTGTTACTCTTGAATGTTATTATGTTTACATTTATTTACCAATTTCATAGCATTTAATCTTTAGAATTTACAAGTTGTTAGAAAGAATATCAAACATGTGTCAAAAAAAGTTCTTCAAAAGGCCGAAAATTATATGATCAAGGATCACGTATCCTGTTGTCAAAGGATAAGGGTAACATTAATAAGCCAGAAATAAAACAAAGGCAAATGAAGGATTATACCAGTGAATCCAAGTTAGGATTCTATATCCTTAACACTTACAACTGTTATGGGTGGTTTTCTAAACCCATATCCTAAATTATATCCTGACTTTATTGTTTTTGATTATGACCAGGATACCGGATCAGGATATTGGTAACATCCTGATGCGATAACCTGATAGCTACTACTTGATCACGTGCAGGTTATGGTGGCTAGCTCATAACGTACATGTGGACTTGGGTTGGGATTGAACCCTTCCAGAGGAACAGATAATGTAAAGCCAAAACCAGGTCACAACAGTGGATTCACAATAAGCAGCAGTTTACATTAAGCTTTCCCCTTGAAAGTGATTTATAAAAACTGATGGTCTCTATCCACTGTCCATATACAACTGCTGCTGCCATTTCAACTGCTGATCAAAACCCTGAAGTATCCAACACTGCTGGTCCTATCTACTGATGATAAAGCCCTGCGAAGTCAAGGACTGATCAACCTTGAGTAAAGCACTGACATAAAGGGAGAGCAGCTGTTTAGTGAATTATTTGTTTTATGTATAGTCAGTGGTTAGGTTGGCAGTGTTTCTGTAAAGACAGTAGATACAGGTTGTTAGGCTGTTAGACGTCGCTTTCATGGTGACGTCAGCCGAGATACCTCAGTGGTTTGGTTTGCCTATAAATGTAACAGTACCCTGTACTGTTACATTTGATTTTGACTGAGCGGGTTCTTCTCCTCATGTCTAATCCTTTCATCTTGTGTGCAACCAACCTTGGGGCATCAGGCTGAGGGGGAGTTTAGTTTGTAAGCATGTCTGTAATCTTTTGCTTTGATTTGTAATCTTTTGACTCTATGAGAAGCAAATGCTATCAAACTATTTTCTCCATTGATTGTGTTTACAAAGTTTGTATCTATTTCCGCTGCACTTTACATGTTTTCATATTCACAAATTGTTCAAAACATACAAACAAACATAATAATGAAAGCCTCAGATCCTAACAATTGGTATCAGAGCTTGGACAGTCAATTTCGATCTAACAGTCAAATTGACATAACAGTTCGGCTCAAAATTCATTGATACTAAGGTTGGTTGTATTTAGTTGAAAAACAGAGTATCGAGTAAATCATGTTTAAAATGGTTATTCAAAAACTCTGTAAATCAACCAAGATGTCATATGACACACAAATTTCACATAACAAGTGATTTCATGCACAAGACACTCATGGTTTCTAGATCTGAAAACAATATCTGTTTGAACTATGAGATTACTTTCCATTTTCTAAATTGATCTCAATTGTTGATGTAAAATTTGTGATGTTTTTATTAAATACTAAAGTATGAACCTCAGATTAACAAAACCTATGTTCATAAAACATTGATGTTTTGCTAACAGAAAAAGAGGGAAATTAAAATTTTAGTTATTTAGATCTTATGTGTTGAAAACAGGTTGAGATCCTCAAAAGGAGCAAATCAACCTTGTTTAAATACATTAAGAAAACAGGGGTCAACATAGTCCGTATCATATGTAGTGTGAGATTGGCTGAAAAACTTGTGCAAACATGACCAAGTCTCTCAAAACATTACTGCAAAATGATTTTGGACTAAAATTCACAAAAACTCGAAAGTGTGTTTATCTCAAAGCTTTTGAAGTCAAAAGAAAAGAGTATAAACGTAAAACACTTAAGAGTCAAAGCTTAGGGTAATAATGGTCATTAAGCAACTGTCTGTGCTTATTGGTTCAAGTAAGTTCCGGTGATAATAGTGTCTCCAGTGATTAAATTTCAAGAGGATTAGACAAATGTTTAAAAAATTCATCCATGTGTCCTCATGTTTGCAATCAACTGACAAAGAAAATGGTACCAAACAGTGGTCAAAATGTATCCAAAAGTTTCCTACCACTGTTGTAAAACCACTGACCATTTTCAATAACTTGTGAATGATGTGATTATATACTCTATTGAAATTATACCAGATCCTTTTTGATACTATTCTCAGAAAATCCTTTAACCATTTTTTTGTTGCGTTCAAAGGATTTTCTCGAATAACCAGGATATACTATTCTTATTTTTTTGGAATAATTGGAACTTTTGCTTGTTTTTGTTGGCAATAGTTTCAGCTCCTGTCAGGATGTAATACCTTATTTTTGGTGGTATTATTGTCCTCATAAATGGGTCAAAAGGAAATGGTACATATGCCAAGATCATGTCATACTCAGTTTTGCCCAAAATTTTTTAATCAAAGGTTGATTGCAAACTGTGCTGGAATTACTAGGGAACTCATGTTTTAATTGAATATTAAACGAAAATGAGTTGCCTTAGCAAAAAGTTTTCATCATCTGGGGTACTAAACCACTGTCTTTCAAAATTAACATGTGGCAAAACCTTGAATGAAAATTTTCAAAACTGCTGCTGAAACACTTGTCCTTCAGATCTGTACCATTTACCCTAACCACTGTTTTGTTCCAACATCTGATCTCTAAACACTGTCCACTGCTGACAATTAACCACTGATTTCCCATTTTCTTGAAAAGCACTGATGTTCAAAATTAGTGTCTTATCCACTGATATGCTATCCACTGATAGTAAAAATCATCCACTGCCCACAATTTTTACCGTTGTAACCACTGATGCTTGATACGTCAGTGGCCCTTAAAACAACTGTTCTCCATACTTCATCCATTTCATCAGTGCTTGACACGTGGTCAGCTTTTAGCCCTCAGATTGTAATAACCGCTGCCACATCAGCGATCATTTTTTTCCCTTAAATAAAACCCTGCCCTAAACCCCAAACAGGGTTTTACACTGTCGAATTGAATTCCAAAATTCTCTTCTCATAGCAGTTTCCAACCCTTCTTTTCAAAAACTTCAAAATCATTCTTCGTTCTTCTCTGCAAAAATGACAAAATCAAAGTCAAAATCAAAATCTAAACCAAAAACACCACCATCTTCAAAAGAGGTCGCTCAAACGGCCGAAGAATCCATCGAAATACCATACAAACAATCTCACAACTATTTGGGTTTACTCACAAAACTCAAAGACAATCACACTTTTAACTCCATCATTGATACAATATCTGCATCAAAGTATAAAACTTTGTTGACAGTAAATGCTCCCATTTATCTGCAAACCCAGAGAGAGTTTTGGAAAAAGGCGACGCTTGAAAAACAAGACGATAAAGTCATAGCCATTAACTCCTCGATACAGGGTAAAGTGATTCAAATCACACCACAATCTATCTCCGAAGTCTTTAAACTCGACGATCAGGAAGGTAAAATCTCTTTTGATAAAGCCGAGATGAAAACTGATTTCGTAAAAAGGGGATATGCAGAACAATCAAAGGTAGATACCTTACAAAAAGGTTATTTTCCTTCTGCACCTAGGTTTTTATTTCACACACTTTTGATGTGTGTTTCGAATAAAACAACATCGTTCAACGAAATACCATTAAAGATTCAATGCCTGGGATATGCTATTCTAAACAACAAAAACTACAACTACTCCCAGGAGATCTTTAATGACTTGATAAAAAATGTTGATAGCAAAGCATTTTTACTTTTTCCAAGATTTTTGAGTTATTATTTTGAACAAAAATTTGAAAAGGAAAATGTAAATTTGCTCAAACAAGGTGTTGATTGTCAAATAAAAGCTTAACAAATGAAACATTTTCAAGGATGATGGCACCTATAAAAACAAAAGCAGAGGTGCCTGAGCAGAATTTAGCAGTTACAACTGCTCCTCAGACATCTGCTGCTGAGCCCACTGCTCCAGGTGATCAAAGCAGCACAACCAGTGCTTTGAAACCCACACCTGACATCACCAAAAAGACCAAAAGAAAAACATCCAGAAAACCCACCAAACCCAAAACAAAGGCAACTCTGGAAGATGAGATCCCAGAGCAACTGCCAGTGACAACACAAAAGTCACCACAAACAACTGCTGCTACTTCCTCACAGCAGTTGGAAGAAAGATCTCAACCCATGCCTAAAACTCCTCCTGCATCCTCACAAAAGGATCAGGTTGTAAGCACAGGGACACCACAATATGAAGCTCTGAATCCACTCGGATCCATCTTCCTCAGTCCTGATCCCAAGGACATGTCTCTTTCAACTCCCATCCCCTCACCAATCATAATGCCACAATCCATGCTACCTTTGTTGCATGCAGCTGCTATAGCTCAGACACAAACCAGTTCTTCTCTATCACCTGTCACTGAGAGTATACCTCCACAAGTGACTGGGTCTGATGCTACTACTCCTGCTATCCCAACAACAATTGAGGAGGTTACACCCCCTGAGTTACAAGTAACTCTCGGTGGTAGTTCAAGTGGAGCAGCAACTACAACTGGTGGATCAACAGATCCTCAGTTGGACAGTTGTTTCATAAGTAAGACTCCCTTGAAGGCAATTTCTTCCATGGCAACTTCGGTAACCACCAGTGAGTTGGATCTAACCACTGGTACCATCAAAGGTTTATCGAGTGCTGAAGAAAGAAGTCCCCAGTACCAAGAACAAGGGGCATCAATGGGTGATTTTTGGGACTCTGTCCCTAAGACACACATTGATATAACCACTGCTGGTGGGGATTCAGATGATCCTAGTAAAATGGGTGATGATTCAAGATATCAGGAATTGACGGGCAGAGTTGAAAAACTTGAAGAATCAGTTTCTGAAATAAAGGAGATGGTGCAAGAGATTTTAAAAGCTCAGAAAGCACAATCCACTGCTGTTCCACCTCAAGCACCTGCTCCACAACAAGCACTTGCTGCAAATGAGCTCTGGAATCTTTTTCAACCTATGCTTGAAAGACAAAAACAAGTAGCTGATCAGCAGCATGAAATGCATATACAAATGCTGACCAATATGGTGGAATCAAGGTTCAAGGATACTCAAGCAGATATCAAGGCTATTAAGGCCAGCATCCAAACTACCACTGGCAAAGCTCCTTCAACTTTGCTGTTCTTTGATGACCCCCTTGCATATAATGCCAAAAAGGGGGAGATAATGAAGCAAATGAAGAAGAAGGGAATAGAACATGGCCTGTGTGTTGAACCTGAGCAAGCAAAGCAAACATCTAAACCACCTCCCACAAAATATCATACAGCTGATACAGCAGAAGTTAAAAAAACTGCTGTCAGTAGCCAAACAACTGCCATTTCATCAACACACACACTTTCAACACACACCACTCTATCACACACCATTACAACCACTGTTCCACCACCATCCTCATCTACAATCATATCACCACCACTGCCTCCTGCCATAAAGCAGAAGACAACAGATGTTACAACATCTGCTGTAATGACAACAGTGATTGAAACACCAGTTGTTTCAACCACTGTCAGTCAATCACAATCACAAACCACTGCTATACAATCTCAAACCATTGATTCATCCAAAACATCATCTGCCCCTTCTTCATTAAAAAGGAGAAGGAATCTCATATCAGATGATGATTCACCACCATCATCACCACCATCAAAAACTACCTCACCACTTCCATCCCCTGCTCAAAAGCAGAAGACAACTGCTGACATATCAGCAGTTGTAATGACAACAGATGTTGAGACACCAGTTGTTTCAACATCTGTTAGTCAGTCATCCACCACTGCTCTCACCTTTCCTACATCACAACCAAAGCTCTTCAACAGAAAAAGAAAGCCAATCCCTGCCGATAAAGGTATACATGATCCTAATGCTGCACAACATCCACTGGAACTTGAAGCTATCAAAAATGAGATGAGGCAATTCTATACAGAAGAAGATCCTTCAAAAAGAAGATTCTCCTCACTCATAGGCTACATGCCACCAGATGATATGGATGACTACCTCAAAATCAAGGCAAGGCAAGCTAAACTAAGAGCTAAAGTTGAGAGTGAACGTGAACGTTTAAGCGAAGATGGCATTGCTAAAAGACTGGAGTTCTACTTCACAAAAGTAAAGCAGATAGAAGAATTTGCACAAGACCTAAACAAAGAAAAGGCTGAACAAAGGAAAAAGTTAAGAAAACAATATCTAGCCTACATCATGAAAGAGAAATTCTATCCTGCTGAAGAACAACAGTTCGAAGAATGGCCAATAGTCGCTCTAAAGCATGAAGCAGAAAGGATTGAGAAAATCAAGAATGATCCTACAAAGAAGAAGAATGCTCCAAACTGGAGCAAATACAAAAAGCTCATTGCTGACCTAACTGCTGAGTATAAGAGAAAGAAAAAGGAGCTGGTGGATGCAAAAATAGATACTGCTGAAGCCATATCAAAATGGTCAAAACAGCAGACTGATGAAGCTTATGAAAGGCTAAAGAAAAGAAAGATAACTGTTTCAAGCACCTCAAAGAAGCAAGAACAAAGAATGAAGCTTGAACAGCAGATAGAAAACCTCAAAACACTGTTCCGGTCTACCTTTGTGACAAACCAAGAAGAAAAAGAACAGTTGACCAGTGAAGAGGTTAAAGAAAAGGAAGCTGAGTACTTCACAGAAGCCATCAAGAAAATGGGTCTAAAAGAAGAGAGCTCAGAAAAGCTTCAAAACCTTTTGAAGGTGTTAACCAAACCTGCATCACCAAACATTTCAACAGACATGACAGACATTGAAAGACAGGAGCTGATTGAAAGAGACACTGCAGAAGATATAGATGAAGCAAATGATGTCATAGAAATGGCTTTCAAAAGAATGTCTGAAAGTCTGCAAGTCTTCTCAAGGCCAATATCTCAAAGCTCATCGTCAAATAAATCTCTCCCAAGAAATCCATTGGGTTTAAAAGTACTAAAGTGGCTCTCTGATCAAAAGACCCACGTATTGACTCTAGTCAGATCCAATGGAGAGGTGAAGTATATATCAAGGAAAGAAGCACTAGGCCTTAGTGTTCAAGATTTGCAGGATCTCCTTGAACTTACACTATGCAGGGATGAAGATGATATAAGTTCCAGAGACTTTGAAGCAGATTTTAAAAGAGAAGCAAAGGAACTTTTGATGAGGAATAAAGATCCAGAATAATGAATGGTTTTGGCATTATCTGTTCTAGGGGGAGATTGTTGGGATTGAACCCTTCCAGAGGAACAGATAATGTAAAGCCAAAACCAGGTCACAACAGTGGATTCACAATAAGCAGCAGTTTACATTAAGCTTTCCCCTTGCAAGTGATTTATAAAAACCGATGGTCTCTATCCACTGTCCATATACAACTGCTGCTGCCATTTCAACTGCTGATCAAAACCCTGAAGTATCCAACACTGCTGGTCCTATCTACTGATGATAAAGCCCTGCCAAGTCAAGGACTGATCAACCTTGAGTAAAGCACTGACATAAAGGGAGAGCAGCTGTTTAGTGAATTATTTGTTTTATGTATAGTCAGTGGTTAAGTTGGCAGTGTTTGTGTAAGGACAGTAGATACAGGTTGTTAGGCTGTTAGACGTCGCTTTCATGGTGACGTCAGCTGAGATACCTTAGTGGTTTGGTTTGCCTATAAATGTAACAGTACCCTGTACTGTTACATTTGATTTTGACTGAGCGGGTTCTTCTCCTCATGTCTAATCCTTTCATCTTGTGTGCAACCAACCTTGGGGCATCAGGCTGAGGGGGAGTTTAGTTTGTAAGCATGTCTGTAATCTTTTGCTTTGATTTGTAATCTTTTGACTCTATGAGAAGCAAATGCTATCAAACTATTTTCTCCATTGATTGTGTTTACAAAGTTTGTATCTATTTCCGCTGCACTTTACATGTTTTCATATTCACAAATTGTTCAAAACATACAAACAAACATAATAATGAAAGCCTCAGATCCTAACAACTTGTTCTCCTGAAGACTCGGTCTATTCGCTTGAAAGAAGATCATTGAAGGCGGAAGAAGGGGTCTCCAATGTTCTATAGGGAATATTCGAAGATCCCTGGTTTATAGGATAGTTTGTTATTTCTTTTTTACTATAAATAGGAGTGTACAGATCGATAGAGACACAACTTCACTCACTCTTTTACTCTCTTAACAGCTGCAATCACTCGCAATCACCAACACTCACACTTGAAATTCATTGTAACACTTAGCTGATCCGTACAATATCCTACACTGTATCCTGAATTTTGAAGTAATAAGAAGAACAAGGCAGCCGAAGATTGTCAGCTCCCGAGGTTTTATGCCGGAGATCTAGATTGATCAAGGGTTTCCTCATACATCTCGTGTCCACCTTTACATTTCTGCTCATTGTTTGATTGTTGATATAGCCCAGTATCCTGAGCTATATCCTGAAAACTGTTTTTGCAAACAACTAAATCAGTATATTTTCTACAAACAATGTTAGCACACTACCTCACAAAAATAATTTGATCACTAAATTGCTTTGGTAATTTTTGACCAAAACAACAACTATGCTAATAGGACATATGAATCAGTAGAAAGTTAGGATCCTGGATCCTTAGCTGTTTAGCTTTATGAACCTGTAACAACACATAACTTGGGACTAAGCCATACATCATATGAGAAAATTGTTAGTAACTGGGGACAAGCCCAACAAGCTGGGGACAAGCCCAATAACTGGGGACAAGCCCAATAAACTGGGGAAAAGCCCAAATATACTTGTGTAAACTGGAGTATGGCCCAAACTGGCGACTATCCCAACGTGAGTGACATGAAAATGCCAAAACCTTAGCTAACGTGAAAACGTTACAAACCTTAGGAACGGATGTATGGTACGTCTACCATTATACTTAGGATCCTGCATATAGCCAACAACAATGAAATTGTCAGCCCCAAATGCGGGTACTGGTCACATTGCCTTGAACTATACCTGGATAATCGTGCGCAATTGGCCAGGGTGTCGAAACCCAATTCGTGTGAAAGGTGAAGACCTTTAAACCATAGAAGGTAATGGATACCTTAGACTGGGGACAAGCCCAAAAACTTTGGAGAGGTGGCCAACCCCCTGATCCTTTGTCAAAAAATGCATATAATTCTGCAAAACTTTAAACTTGATGAAAATGGATGTTATAAACCTAACATCCTTTCCTCACAACAAATGAAATAAAGAACTTATGAAATAATAAGTAAATTGTTACCAGAATGAGGATCATATATCCTCTAAGGTTCCTCAACACGAACAAAGTATCAGGATTTCTAAGGATCCTCGATCCTTCTTACATGAAATACTTCTTTAGATGAACAACATTCCAAGCTCTTGGTAAGAGGTCACCATCCATTAGGGGTGAGCAAAAACCGAACCGAAAACCGAAACCGCACCAAAAACCGTAAAAACCGAAACCGCAACCGACACAAAAACCGTAAAAACCGAAACCGCAAAGGTATGGTGCGGTTCGGTTTTAGCTTTAAAAACCGCACCAAAAAACCGAAACCGCACCGCAAAATTATTATATATATATATATTATATATATAATATACTTAAAGATTTAAATATAAAATTCCCTATATATTATATAATCTGTGTTTGTTAAAAAAAAAGTACAGACTTGACTTTGTTAAGTTAACTATCGTCTGCTCCCTCTAAAAAAAAAATGATGTTAACCTACTAGTTACAAGCCCATTAAATTAGCACTCCAAACAGCCCAACTTTCAACCCAATAACCTTTTGAGTTATCGACAAGTATAGAAGTTCACTTAACACCGAAACTGCGGAAGCTTTGATTTGTGCACAAGATTGGATAAGGTGTACAAGGGTTGATCTTGAGCTCGGATGTTCTATGAAGAATAAAGACATAGATGAATTTAATAAGAAGATGACGGGTTTAAAAATTGGTAAGGTTTTCTTTACATGTGTGAGTTTATATTTCAAATACCTACTAACATATATTTTTTGTTTTTTTTCTATCTAGGAAACACTAATGGCAAATGATAGTTGGAAACATTGAAAGTTGGAAACATTGAAAGTTGGAAACAAGAATGTGTTGGAAACAATATTACGTTTTTATTTGGATACGACTATGTGATTAAGCTTTCACCGTTTCACATAGCAACTATTATTCTAGACATGTTTCTAGTACAAACTCTTGTTTTGATTGATGTCCTCTAGCCCATACATATGCTCTTCACATTGCTCTTGCAAAAATTATATTCTAATTACCATCAAGTATTAGATGTATTCCAGTATTAAAACCGAGAGTTTTTTTTAGATGTATTCAAGTATTGCTGAGAGTTTTTTTTTAGATGTATTCAACTATTAAAACCGAAACCGCACCGAAACCGAACCGCAACCGCAAATAAACCGCAAAAACCGTACCGCAAAAAAACCGCAACATGTGGTTTTAAAAAAATAAAAACCGCACCTCGCGGTATGAGTTGCGGTTTTATGCTAAAACCGCACCAAACCGCACCATGCTCACCCCTACCATCCATTGTTAACAAACGATATGCCCCATTTCCTGCCTCAGCTTCAATTAGATAGGGGCCTTCCCATTTTGGTGCTAGCTTGCCATCAGCAGGATTTGTGGTATTTTGGAATGCCTTCCTCAATACCATGTCAACAACTTGAAACTTCCTGATTCTGACATTCTTGTTGTAAGCTCCAGCCATTCTTTGTTGATAGCTAGCCAACCTTATCCTTGCCAAATCCCTGAGTTCTTCTATAGTATCCAGGTCTTGAGTCAAGTTTTTAGCATTTCCTTTAGGATCACAGATACTTGTTCTTGCAGTAGGGACTACCATTTCCGTAGGGATCACAGATTCAGCTCCAAAGACTAAAGAGAATAGAGTCTGACCAATAGCATTCTTAGGAGTTGTTCTATCGGCCCATAATACATATGGTAACTCTTCTGCCCATTTCCCTTTCTTGGATCCAAGCTTTTTCTTCAAGTTGTTGATGATGATCTTGTTGGATGATTCTACCTGACCATTAGCTTGTGGGTGGACTGGTGTTGATGTTATCATCCTAATCCCCCAGCTGTCACAAAAGTTAGTAGTTCGGCTCCCAATGAATTGGGATCCATTGTCACAAACAATATCAGAAGGTATATCAAATCTAGTAATGATATTTCTTTTGATAAAGGATATAACTTCTTTCTCTCTAACTTGTGCAAAGGCTTTAGCTTCTATCCAGTTGGAGAAAAAATCAGTCATGGCCAGCATAAACACTTTTCCTCCTGGTGCCTTAGGAAGTTTGCCAACTATGTCCATTCCCCATCTCATGAATGGCCAAGAAGAGGATATAGGATGCAGAGGCTCTGCTGGTTGATGAAGGATATTACTATGTCTTTGACAAGCATCACACTTCTTTGCATATTCCACAGCATCCTTCTTCATTGTGGGCCAATAATATCCTGTTCTGAGGATCCTTGAAAATAGTGCTCTGCCCCCAGTGTGATTCCCACAATCTCCTTCATGAAAATCCTTTAAAACTTCTTGATTCTATGGATCCTCAATGCATCTTAAATATGGACCTGCAAGAGACCTTTTATATAAGATGTTATTTAATAATGTGAATTGAGATACCTTAATCTTAAAGGCTCTAGGATTTTCTCCAACAGGAATTTCTCCATTCTGTATATATTTCAGGATTGGAAGGATCCAGGATCCTGAACTTGACTGTGCATTATCACTAGGTACAATTGTAGAATCCTCCACTATCTCCATGGTTATGTTATCCTCAATTGCAAGAGTTAAAACATGGATGATAGGTATCTTTACATCCTCTGGAATCTTCAATGATGATCCAAGATTAGTTAGGGCATCAGCTTCTGCATTCTCTTCTCTGGGTACCTGTGTTAATCTAAAAGAAGCAAAAGAATCTGCCAATTTCTTGACTATTTCTAAATACTTGATTAGCCTTTCACCTTTGACAGCATAAGAACCATTATAGTGGTTAGTAATTAACAAAGAATCTACATGTACCTCAAGATAGCTGATCCTCATATGCTTGGCTAATTGCAAACCTGCTATGAAGGCCTCATACTCAGCCTCATTATTGGTGGTATGAAATTCACAAGCAATTGATTGGGGTATAATGTCCCCCTGTGGCGATTTTAGAATTATGCCTAGTCCAGTTCCCTTGACATTTGAAGCTCCATCTATGAAGAGTGTCCAAGGATCCTTGGTCTCCTCAAGTTGTTGAACTTCTAATTCAGCTTCGCTTTGTAGATCACTACTGAAATCAGCTACAAAGCCAGCTAAGGCTTGGGAATTGATGGTAGTCCTAGGTTCATACTTAATGTCATATGCACTAAGCTTGAATGCCCATTTTTCCATCCTTCCTGACATTTCAGGTTTCATGAGAACATTCTTCATAGGAAAGTTAGTTTTAACAACAATAGGATGAGTTTCAAAATAATGTCTGAGTTTAGTAGATGCCATGATTAAAGCAAGAATAAGTTTCTCTAAGTGAGAATACCTGGATTCAGCATCAAGTAGACTTTTACTTACATAATATACCGGATGTTGAGAGCCTTCATGATCCTTAACTAGGACCGCACTTACTGCCTTTGTGGAAACAACCAAATATAAGGATAATGTTTCCCCATTTTCTGGCTTCATTAGAGCTGGTGCTAAGGATAGGTAATCCTTGAGGGCTTTGAGGGTATTCTCATGCTTCTCAGTCCATTCAAACTTTTTATTTTTCCTCAGGATATCGTAGAACTCTTTACACTTTTCTGAGGACTTTGAGATGAATCTGCTCAAGCCTGCGATTCTTCCTGTCAATCCTTGCACATCCTTAGCATTGGCAGGAGACTTGATGCTCACAATGGACTTGATTTGTTCTGGACTTGCCTCTATTCCTCTCTTTGTCACCATGTATCCTAAAAATTTACCAGCTTTAACTCCAAAATGGCATTTGGAAGGATTCAATTTCATGTTGTATCTGTCAAGGATGTTGAATGCTTCTTCCAAATCCTTTAGGTGATCCTCAGCTCTTTTGTACTTGACCACCATATCATCTATGTAGACTTCCATGGTGTGTCCAATCTGCTCTTTGAACATCATATTCACTAGCCTTTGGTATGTGGCACCTGCATTTCTTAATCCAAAAGGCATAGCAATATAGCAATATATACCAGTGGGAGTCATGAAAGTTGTGTCCTCTTGGTCAGATGGTTCCATCTGAATTTGTTGAAATCCATATGAAGCATCCATAAAAGTTAACAACTCATGACCCGTTGTAGCATCCACCATGGAGTCAATGTGGGGTAAAGGGAAAGGATCCTTGGGACATGCTTTGTTTAAGTCAGTAAAATCAACGCATACCCTCCACTTTCCATTCTTTTTCTGCACAACTACCACATTGGCTAGCCATCTTGGATACTTTACCTCTCTGATCATACCTGTTGTTTTGGTCAAAAATCAAGCAATGATAATGCAACCAAACTTTCTGTTGTGAGGTATGATGCTTGAATCAATGAACAGCACTAAGGATCACTCAGAAACGAAATGAATAAGTGACACGAAGATTTATACGAGGAAAAAGCCCTTGATCAATGAATGATCTCCGGCATAAAAACCTCGGGTGATGGAAACTACCGATCACCAACTCAAATTAAACAAGAAATGTATTACAACTTCGGATGATAGCTAGCTAATTACAAGGATCCCTATGGTGTAATGTGCAAAAAAGTATGTAATCGCCAAGTGAATTGTCAAGAGCTGGTGAGAGCAGTTGCGAGTGTGTGTGTTAAGCTAAAATTAGCCAAGTGTTTTCTATTTAGCTCGCTATCCCTTTTAAAAGTGGAAAATATCTAAGCTAACAAACATTCCGCAAATGGTGCAAGTCCTCCACGACCTCCATAACGTCCTTTTCAGCCATGCACGTGCGGAATAAATATGGAATATGCTCCAGGAATATCGCCAAGACCAAGTCCAAGCTCGTACTCTTGTAAAACAACATTATATTCAAAGCAGACAATCGTTAGTATAAGGATCCTTACGATGATCCATGATCCTGATCCTGTAATACTTCTGAGGATCACTAATTCAAACAGAAGTGAGGATCACTAAACCCAACAGTAATTGAGGATCACTGATCATTCAAAAATCCTCCCCTAACAATTGCCCCCAAAATATAAGGAGTAAAAATGTAAATAACGAGTTATATTTTCTATTCTTATCCGCAACGAATCAACGGATAACTAGCCGTTGTAGTCGGACTAGCCGTTACGATCATGACGTCATTGAGGTGACTATCCTGCAAAATCATCATTATAAATTGAAGTTAGGGATAGGGATCAATTTGCATTTAAATTCAAGAGAGACTCCCTTTAAATCCACATTCGATGATCAAGAAGGTATCTCTCTTCCTCTTCTCCCTTTACGTTTTCTTTCTTCATTCATCTTCTTCTCTACCACCATGACCAAGATGATGCTAAGATCCTCACCGGCTAAGGATCACACAAAAGATAGTCCTCTTAAGAGCCAGGGGATCATCAAAGACTCGGCGAAAGAAAGATGCTGCTTTACCGATCCACAGATAGACAGGATCCGACATTGCTTTCCGGCAAACACCGATTTCAAACCATTTGATCCCACCGTTCTCAGTGATTATATTTCTGAAACCTGGGTAGCTTTTCCGGTCACACCATTCACAATAGGATACTCGTATCCTTTTCCAGACTTCACCCAATCTTTCTTCTCTCTCACCGACATCTCCTACATTCAAGCGATGCCAATGATCTGGAGGGTCTTATATACCCTTGAAAGGATCATTGAACATGAAGTAATTGATCTGGGAATGTCGGAGTTTGCAGAGATGTATGACCTCGTTAGCCATGGATCCCATCGATATCTACTCAAACATAAGCCTGGTGAAGAACATCCCATCTTCAAAGCCACTAAGAATGACACTAACTGGAAACGGTGATTCTTCTTTGTCAGAAGGGATTCCATCCCTGATGGAAAGGATCTGCCTAGAAAATGGACCACCCACGGTAGGATAGAGGATCCTAAAAAGGATCACGGTATAACCTTGTCTTTGCTGAGGATTACTAATGTCCTTTTGTTTCTATTTTGCAGCTATTACTGTCGCACACCTCATCACAACATCTGCAACAAAGGAAAGGCTCGCCGCTTTCCGGAGACTTGATCCTGCAAGAAGATCATTTAAAACAAACACCCAGGATTCTCAAGAAGTATCCTCAGGTTCTGTCACTATGTCGAGTAAGTATCCACGTTTATATGTAATTAAATGCTTAAATTGAAATGAAATAAGGATACTTATCTGTTTCGGATGTGTAGGCGCTGGAAAATCTTCAAGATCTGCCTCCAAATTCAGTGTCACTGACCTTGACACTGTCCGATCCTCAAAGAAGAAGCTTGCTGCCAGCCCAGCTGTCACGATCCCCAAGGCAACCACTTCAAAGGGAAGAGGTGGAAAGAAAAGGAAGACCTCTGAAGCTGACAATCTAGAAGGCTTGCCTCTAATCCGCCATCAGTTCCTCGAGTACTTTGCTGAGGTAAGGATCACTGACTTAGCTTAATTATCCTGCCCACTTGAGGATCACGTGATCCTGAGCTTTGCATTGTCTTCTTTGCAGAAATTTGCTGAAATCGAGGACTATGTGGGGAACGTCGAAGAGATTGAAGAGAAATACTCTGACCTCCAAAAAGTGGCGGTTCTCAAGGATCACAAGATTGCCTCCCTCGAAAAGGACCTCAATGATGCCAAAACTCAGGCGGTTGCAGCTCAGATCAATGCTGACTACGAGAAGCACGAGATCATGCAGGATGCCAAAGTCTCCGCTGCCATTGCCATGTACAAGACCAAGTTGCAGATGGCCCAAGAAGCTCAGGATCCTAATTTTGACAGGAGCAACTGGGACATGGAGGGCTGGAAGGCTAGGCTGACTGAGTTGGAGGACGAAGAAGAGGCTGATGAGGTTCTGGCAATCGAGGCTGGTGGCAGTGGCAAGGATCATGGTGGAGAAGCAGGTGGAGCTGGAGGAGATGGTGATGCGGCCAAGGTGTAAGCTGCATGGATGGGCGATGAAGGACATTTCTAGACGTAGCCAGAGCCCATTTTTTTAGAATTTGGTAGTTTATTTTGGTTATGGTGTTTTTGTTGAACAATGATGGGTTGTAATAACTTTAGACAATAGTTTCTAGGGTGAAGGATCATGGATCCTTGAACAATAGGCAGGATAATGGGTGGTGGATGGATCCTCTATTTGGGGGATGAAGCCACTCGTTATCCTTCCGTCTTTTATTTCCTGCACTACAAAGACCCGTAAACAATGGACACCCTTTGCCAACCCATGTGGACGGGCCTCGTTTTGCTGGTAGAAACGTGGGTTGGCAATTTTGACAACCTTAAGGGGTTTAATGTTTTGTGAATAAAATAACTTTAACTTTTTGGCTATCTCCCGTGTTCCTATTCTTGTTAGTACTTTACTTTTCAATTATTGTGATATTCATTTTGTCTAAACTTATCAAGTAAAGGAAAAATTTAATAAATATACTCAAAAAGTTTAGGATATGATCAAGGATCACATATCCTATAATCGATAAGTTCTGAAAAGTAATATAGTTTAAGGATCACAAGTTCAGTTGTCAAAGGACAAGGGTTACTCAAACGAATAATGAATAAAATCAAAATAGTTAAAGATCATACCTGAGAATCCAAGTTAGGATCCTAACCCTTAACACTTATAATCAGGATAACCAAAGGACAAACCTTAGTAGAAGGTAAGGATCAAGGATCCTTGGTCGTTTATCTCCAAAAACCTGAAATAGGATACAAGTTGGGACTAAGCCAATATAAGACAAGAGTTAGTAACTGGGGACAAGCCCAACAATTCTGGGGATAAGCCCAATATACTGGGGACAAGCCCAAAGGATAACTGGGGACAAGCCCAAAGGATAACTGGGGACAAGCCCAAAGGATCGTGTGTAAACTGGAGTATGGCCCTCACTGGCGACTATCCAAACTTAGTGACATGAAAATGCCAAAACCTTAGCTAACGTGAAAATGTTAGAAACCTTAGGAACGGATGTATGGTACGTCTACCATTATATGTAGGATCCTGAATATAGCCAGTACAATGAAATTGTCAGCCCCTAAAGCGAGTACTGGTCCCATTGCCATGAACTATACCAGGATCATCGTGCGCTACTGGCGAAACTAGGGACAGGCCCAAACTGGGGTCAAGCCCAAATAACTGGGGTCAAGCCCAAATAACCGGATACTTCTGTGGATACTCAATCCTTAGTTAAGGATACCTGAACCTTCAAAACTCAGAATCAAGTGAAAGGAGGATAAAGGACGCATGATCCTTATCCTTATATAAGAGAATAAAAGAATGAAATAGTTTGAGATTAGAATGTTACCAAAATGAGGATCATCTGTTATGTAAGGATCCTTCAAGGATACTCGTCATGTAAGGATCATGGATCCTTGTCAAATGAAATATTTCTTCAAATGGACAGCATTCCAAGCTCTTGGTAGCAAATCACCTTCCATTGTTAGCAATCGATATGCCCCCTTTCCTGCTTCAGCTTCAATCAAATAAGGGCCTTCCCATTTTGGTGCCAACTTTCCATCAGCAGGATTGGTGGTATTCTGAAATGCTTTCCTTAATACCATATCACCAACTTGGAATTTCCTGATCCTGACATTTTTGTTGTAGGCTCCAGCCATCCTTTGTTGATAACTAGCCATCCTTATCCTTGCCAAATCCCTGATTTCTTCTATAGTATCCAAGTCTTGAACCAAGTTTTCAGCATTTTCTTCAGGATCACGAACGCTTGTTCTTGCAGTTGGAACCACCATCTCTGTAGGGATCACTGATTCTGCCCCAAATACCAAAGAAAATGGAGTTTGGCCAGTAGCATTCTTGGGAGTTGTCCTATCAGCCCAAAGCACATAAGGTAGTTCTTCTGCCCATTTTCCTTTCTTGGATCCAAGCTTCTTCTTCAAATTGTTGATGATGATCTTGTTGGATGATTCTGCCTGACCATTAGCTTGTGGGTGGACTGGTGTTGATGTTATCATCTTAATCCCCCAGCTGTCACAAAAGTTAGTAGTTCTGTTCCCAATAAATTGGGATCCATTATCACAAACAATTTCAGAAGGGATACCAAATCTAGTAATAATGTTTCTTTTAATAAAGGATATAACTTCCTTTTCTCTGACTTGAGCAAAGGCTTCAGCCTCTATCCACTTGGAGAAGTAATCAGTCATAGCAAGCATGAATACTTTTCCACCAGGTGCCTTAGGAAGCTTACCAACTATATCCATTCCCCACCTCATATATGGCCAAGAAGAGGATATAGGATGCAAAAGTTCTGCTGGTTGGTGAAGGATATTACTGTGTCTCTGACAAGGATCACACTTCTTGGCATACTCCACAGCATCCTTCTTCATAGTGGGCCAATAGTATCCTGTCCTCAGGATCCTTGAGAATAATGCCCTGCCCCTAGTGTGGTTTCCACAATCTCCTTCATGGAAATCCTTGAGGACTTCTTGGATTTCAGGATCCTCAATGCATCTTAGATATGGTCCTGCAAGAGATCGTTTATACAACATATTATTCAATATTGTAAATTGAGATACCTTAATTTTGAAAGCCCTAGGGTTTTCTCCTGTAGGAATCTCTCCATGTTGTATGTATCTCATGATTGGAAGGATCCATGATCCTGAATGAGATTGAGTATCATCACTAGGGATGATTGCAGAATCTTCTCCTATCTCCATAGCTACATGATCCTCGATAGCAGGGGCCAGGATATGGATAATAGGGATCTTGATATCCTCCGGGATCTTCAAGGATGATCCTAGATTGGCTAATGCATCAGCCTCTGCATTCTCTTCCCTTGGTACCTGTGTCAAACTAAAGGAAACAAAAGAGAGTGCCAATTCTTTGACTATCTCTAAATATTTGATTAGCTTTTCACCTTTAACAGCATAGGATCCATTAAAGTGATTAGTGATTAATAATGAATCTACATGTACCTCTAGATACCTGATCCTCATATGCTTAGCAATTTGCAAACCAGCTATCAAGGCTTCATACTCAGCCTCATTGTTGGTAGTTTGAAATTCACAAGCTATGGAGTGGGGTATTATGTCCCCCTGTGGCGATTTTAGTAGTATTCCAAGCCCTGTTCCTTTTACATTAGAGGCTCCATCAGTGAAGAGTATCCAAGGATCCTTAGTTTCTTCAAGCTGTTGGACTTCTAACTCAGCTTCCTTTTGCAAATCACTACTAAAATCTGCCACAAAGTCAGCTAAGGCTTGGGATTTGATGGCAGTCCTTGGTTCATATCTTATGTCATATGCACTAAGCTTCACTGCCCACTTAGCCATCCTTCTTGACATTTCAGGTTTCCTGAGAACATTCTTAATTGGAAAATTAGTCTTAACAATAATGGCATGAGTTTCAAAATAATGTCTTAATTTAGTAGATGCCATTATTAATGCAAGGATAAGTTTCTCTAAGTGTCAATACCTGGATTCAGTATCAAGTAAACTCTTACTTACATAATAAACAGGATGTTGTGTACCTTGGTGATCCTTAACAAGGACCGCACTTATTGCTTTTGAGGATACTGCTAAGTTTAAGGATAATATGTCCCCCTTTTCTGGTTTCATCAAGGCAGGGTCTGAGGATAGGTAATCCTTAAGAGCTTTGAGGGCACTTTCATGCTTCTCAGTCCATTCAAATTTCTTGTTCTTCCTCAGGATGTCGTAGAATTCCTTGTACTTTTCTAAGGATTTTGATATGAATCTGTTCAAGGCTGCGATCCTGCCTGTCAATCTTTGCACATCCTTAGCATTGGCAGGAGATTTGATATTCATAATAGCCTTGATTTATTCTGGACTTGCTTCAATGCCCCTCTTTGTCACCATATAGCCTAAGAATTTACCTGCCTTAACACCAAAATGACACTTGGAAGGATTTAGTTTCATATTAAATTTATCAAGGATATTGAATGCCTCCTCCAAGTCTCTAAGGTGATCCTCAGCTTTCTTGGACTTAACCACCATGTCATCAATATAGACTTCCATAGTGTGTCCAATTTGTTCCTTGAACATCATATTGACTAGCCTTTGATAAGTAGCACCTGCATTCCTTAGTCCAAATGGCATAACAATATAACAATATATACCAGTTGGGGTCATAAAGGCTGTATCCTCTTGATCAGATGGTTCCATCTGAATTTGTTGAAATCCAGATGAAGCATCCATAAAAGTCAATAACTCATGACCCGCGGTAGCATCCACCATGGAGTCAATGTGGGGTAATGGGAAAGGATCCTTGGGACATGCCTTGTTTAAATCAGTAAAATCGACACATACCCTCCACTTTCCATTTTTCTTTTGAACAACAACCACATTGGCTAACCATCTTAGATACTTAACCTCTCTAATCATACCTGCCCGAAGTAGTTTATCTACTTCTTCCTGGATAATAGCATTCCTTTCAGGTGCAAACTTCCTCCTCTTTTGATGTATAGGCTTGAATGACCTGTCAATGCCAAGCTTATGAGTAATTATATCCTTAGATATACCTGTCATGTCCTCATGCTTCCAGGCAAAGGTGGATTTCCTCCTCTTAAGGAAGGATACTAGCTCCTGTTCAATGTCGCTAAGGATCCCTGATCCTATGAAGATCTTGGATTCAGGATCATCAGGATCCATGAGGATTTCTTTCAAATCCTGTTCTCTTGCCTCCAAGACATCTCTTGAAGGATACTTTAATTGCTATTGCTCCCTTGGTCTTGAGGCTGGCTTCATTGATGATGTATAACAGTTCTTAGCCTCTTGTTGATCACTCTCAATTTTCACCACTCCCCATGGACTTGGAAGCTTTACACACTGATGATAGGTGGATGGAACTGCCTTCATATCATGTATCCATGGCCTGCCGAGGATAACATTGCAACAAGATAAGCAATCAATAACACAAAATTTTTGATAAGAATGCAATCCTTCAATATAGATTGGGAGTTTGATGTCCCCCAATGTATTCTTGGTTTCTCCACTGAATCCCACAAGTACTGAGGATCTTGGGATAATATCAGACTCCGGGATATTCATCTTCTTGAGGACATCAAGCTGAATGATGTTCACAGAGCTTCCTCCATCTATAAGGATCCTGCGAACAAAGTGGTTAGAAATAAACAATGTAATTACAAGACCATCATGATGAGGATCCTGGACATCAACACGATCATCCTCATCAAAGGTTATGACTTTATCCTGGGTAACAACGGAGGTCCGGACGGGTCTGTCTCCATTATCCATCTTGGTTTCCTTAGCATGTCTTTTTGCTGCTGAAAAGGAGGTACCACAAATGTCTGATCCACCGGATATGAAGTTTATAACTTGTGCATCTGCTGGAGGAGCAGGAGCCCTTTCCGAGATCCTTTCAGGATCCTGGATCCTTGACTTCTTCCGTCCCAAAAGTTCCTTCAAATGCCCCTTGCTCAACAAGTAACCAATTTCCTTTCTTAGTGCAACACACTCTTCAGTGAGATGCCCGAAATCCTCATGATATGCAAACCATTTGGACTTATCCTTTGTAGCAGCTGGTTTATCACTTTTTCTCGGCCACCTAGCTTTCTCACCTAGATTCTGCATTGCAAGGATTAGTTCATTGTTATCAACAGAAAAACAGTATTCAGAAATAGGAGGATAATCCTCATCATCCTCTTCTTGTTCCACTGCATGCACGTTCTGGTTATCAGATCTATTATAGGACTTTGATTTGTTGTTCCTGAAGTAGGATCCTTGCTTTTCCTGTTTTGAGGATCCTGTCAATCTATCCTGGATCCTTTTGTCATCCTCTAGGCAGATGAACCTAAGGGCCCTGGTTCTTACTTCATCAAGATTCCTGCAAGGTGTCATAACAAGATCATCATAGAATAATGAATCCCTAAGCAATCCCATTTTAAAGGCTTCTACAGCCGTAGCAATATCCAAATTAGGAATATCTAAGGATTCTTTACTAAACTTAGTGATGTAATCTCTAAGTGATTCATTTTGACCTTGTGTTACCCTATATAGATCACTAGTTAATCGTTCAAATTTTCTACTACAAGAGAATTGACTATTAAACAAATTAACTAGATTAGCAAATGAAGTAATAGAGTAAGGGGGAAGACTTAGCCGCCATTTAAGAGCAGATCCTATGAGTGTGGATCCAAATCCCTAGCATAGACATGCTTCTTTTAACCTCTCAGGAATTGGATTGATCTCCATCCTCTCCCTGTATTGAGCTACATGCTCCTATGGATCCGTTGAACCATCATAGAGCTTCATGGATGGTATCTGGAATCTCTTGGGTATCTCAGCATCACATAAGGGTGGTGCAAAATGAGATATCCTATGGCTACCATCTGCGATTTCAGGGATGGGTTTAACCACTCCTGGTACACTAGATATCATATCCTTAAGCTTCTGTAGTTCCCTAGCTATAGCTTGATTGATTCCTGTATCCTGCATGGAGCCATGGTTAGTGTTATAAGAATTATTGAAAGTATTACCTCCCAGAGGATTCATGTTTGGAATTCCAGATGTGAATCCATATTGATGGGATTCCGGTATGATCGAAGGACCAGATGAAGCAATGGTCTGCATTGGTATGAAGTCTCCTTGATGAACATCCGAACTTGGAGGCTGCATACTCCTTAAGGATCCTCGATCCTGAAAGATGTTAGATCCTTGAACCTGAAAGGATCCTGGAACCAGAGAGGATCCTTGGACCTGGGAGGATCCTTGGACCGGGAAGGATCCTTGGACCTGGGAGGATCCTTGGACCGGGAAGGATCCTTAGACCTGGGAGGATCCCTGGACCTGGGAGGATCCTTGGACCATGGAGGATCCTTGGACCGGGAAGGATCCTTGGACCTGGGAGGATCCTTGAACCGAGTGCATTCCCAAATATCCTCCTGAGCTGACGAAGGATCCCTGATGCTGGACAGAGGCTCCGGAAGGTTGAAGGCAAGATCCTGGAGCCTGAGTCATTGTTGTTGTTCCATAACGTCTTCCTGGTAATTCACCCAAGTATTGCACGTCCGGAGCTGTTGATTGCTGGGAAGTTATGACTGGAGTGTCAAAGTTCAGCGACCTAGGCATCAATGGGGAATGATCCTCCACCGATTTCTTCTGTTTCTTGATATCACCTATCTCCGTGAGGATCATTTCGTTGGTTTTATCCTGCTCTTGCATACGATCCCTCATCTGCAAAATCAGATTAAAAAGATCATTAGTAGTAGGATTAGTGGAAACAGAAGAAGTTGGTGGTTTTTGGAAAATGGGGGTTTGTCTCTTTGCAGCGTTATCAGCATTCTTCTGGGATCCAGAAGGTGGTGGAGGCAAAGGAGGAACGCCTTGTGAAGAACTGAATGATGGCATTAAACTTGAAGTGTTCTTCGCCGAGGAAGCCATCTGCTTGGTAGTAACGAATCAGAATGATCACCAGAACAATAATTTCTCAAGAACGAAGCACCAATTGCCCCACGGTGGGCGCCAAACTGTTTTGGTCAAAAATCAAGCAATGATAATGCAACCAAACTTTCTGTTGTGAGGTATGATGCTTGAATCAATGAACAACACTAAGGATCACTCAGAAAGGAAATGAATAAGTGACACGAAGATTTATACGAGGAAAAAGCCCTTGATCAATGAATGATCTCCGGCATAAAAAACCTCGGGTGATGGAAACTACCGATCACCAACTCAAATTAAACAAGAAATGTATTACAACTTCGGATGATAGCGAGCTAATTACAAGGATCCCTATGGTGTAATGTGCAAAAAAGTATGTAATCGCCAACTGAATTGTCAAGAGCTGGTGAGAGCAGTTGCGAGTGTGTGTGTTAAGCTAAAATTAGCCAAGTGTTTTCTATTTAGCTCGCTATCCCTTTTAAAAATGGAAAATATCTAAGCTAACAAACATTCCGCAAATGGTGCAAGTCCTCCACGACCTCCATAACGTCCTTTTCAGCCATGCACGTGCGGAATAAATATGGAATATGCTCCAGGAATATCGCCAAGACCAAGTCCAAGCTCGTACTCCTGCAAAACAACATTATATTTAAAGCAGACAATCGTTGGTATAAGGATCCTTACGATGATCCATGATCCTGATCCTGTAATACTTCTGAGGATCACTAATTCAAATAGAAGTGAGGATCACTAAACCCAACAGTAATTGAGGATCACTGATCATTCAAAAATCCTCCCCTAACACCTGCCTTGAGCAATTTATCTACCTCTTCTTGGATAATGGCATTTCTTTCGGGTGCAAATTTCCTCCTTTTCTGGTGTATTGGCTTGAAAGACCTGTCAATACCAAGTTTGTGAGTAATAACATCCTTAGATATACCTATCATGTCTTCATGTTTCCAAGCAAAGGTAGTTTTTCTTCTTTTCAAGAAGGATATTAAATCCTGCTCAATACTGTCAAGGATCCCGGATCCTATAAAAATTTTGGATTCAGGATCCTTAGGGTTCAACAGAATATCCTTGACGTCTTGCTCTATTGCCTCCATGACGTCCCTTGGAGGATACTTTAATTGCTATGCTTCCCTAGGCTTTGAGGCTGGTTTCATTGAAGAAGTGTAGCAGTTTTTGGCTTCTTGCTGATCACTTTCGATCTTCACCACACCCCATGGAGTAGGGAGCTTCACACATTGAGGATATATTGAGGGGACTGCCTTTATATCGTGTATCCATGGCCTGCCAAGGATAACATTACAGCAAGATAAGCAATCAATAACACAGAATTTTTGAACAGAATTCACTCCCTCTATATAAATAGGAAGTTTGATGTCCCCCAATGTATTCTTTGTCTCTCCATTGAATCCCACAAGCACAGATGATATTGGGACAATATCAGATTCAGGGATGTTCATTCTTTTGAGGACATCCAACTGGATTATGTTCACCGAGCTTCCCCAATCAAAGAGAATCCTGCGAACAAAATGGTTAGAGATAAATAATGTAATAACCAAACTTTCATGATGAGGATCCTGTATGTCCACACGGTCATCCTCATCAAAGGATATGAATTTTTCCTGGGTAAGAATGGAAGTTCGAACAGGTCTGTCCCCATTCTCCATCTTTGTCTCCTTTGCATGCCTCTTAGCTGCTGAGAATGAAGTGCCACAGATATCAGAACCTCCGGATATGAAATGGATGATTTGAGCATCAGCTGGTGGAGGAGGAGTTTTTTCATGAACTTTCTTAGAATCCTGAATCCTTAATTTCTTTCTCCCAAACAACTCCTTCAGGTATCCTTGCTCAAAAGATAACCAATCTCCTTTCTTAACGCTATGCACTCGTCTGTGAGATGACCAAAGTCCTCATGATAAGCACACCACTTTGATTTGTCTTTGGTAGCAGCTGGCTTGTCACTTTTCCTTGGCCATCTAGCTTTTATCTAGCTTTGTCACCAAAGTTCTGCATAGCAAGGATTAGTTCACTATTGTCAGCAGCAAAATAGTATTCAGAGATAGGAGGATAATCTTCATCATCTTCCTCTTGTTCCACAGCATGCACATTCTAGTTGTCAGGTTTATTGTATGACTTGGATCTGTTATTCTTGAAATAGGATCCTTGTTTGTCTTGCTTTGAGGATCCTGACAACCTCTCCTGGATCCTTTTGTCATCCTCTAAACAGATGAACCTAAGGGCCCTGTTCCTTACCTCATCTAGGTTCTTGCAAGGTGTCATAACAAGATCGTCATAGAATTGAGAATATTTTAGCAAACCCATTTTAAAAGCTTCAACAACAGTAGCAATGTCTAGGTTAGGGATTTCTAAGGATCTCTACTAAATTTAGTTATATAATCCCTTAATGATTCATTATGACCTTGGGTGACCCTATATAAATCACTAGTCAACCGTTCAAATCTCCTACTACATGAAAATTGACTATTGAACAAGTTAACTAAATTAGAAAATGAAGTAATTGAATAAGGAGGAAGACTTAGCAGCCATTTCAAAGTTGATCCAGTCAATGTGGATCCGAAACCCTTGCAAAGGCAGGCTTCCTTTAACCTTTCTTGAATGGGGTTGATCTCCATTCTCTCCCTGTATTGTGCCACATGTTCTTCTGGATCGGTGGTACCATCATACAGCTTCATATTGGGTGTTTGGAACCGTTTTGGTATCTCAGCATTACATATGGGTGGTGCAAAGCGAGACACCTTGTGACTTCCATCCGGGATCTCAGGAATGGGTTTAACCACTCCCGGGACACTGGATATCATATCCTTGAGCTTTTGCAATTCCTTAGCCATGGCCTGATTGATTCCTGGTCCTTGCATAAGACCATGATTAGTACCATAAGACGTATTGAAAGTATTACCTCCTGACTGGTTTGAGATTGGAACCCCAGAACTGTATCCAAAATGAGGCAGCTCTGGTCCAAGAGTGGGACCAGATGAAGCAATGGTCTGCATGGGAATGAAGTCTCCCACATGAATCTCAGAACTTCTTGGTTGTTGAATGCCCGAGGATCCTTGATCCTGGAAGATGTTGGATCCAGGATACATTGGCGCTGACGGTCTTGGAGGATATTCCATGGATTCTTGAACCTGTGATGAGGATCATTGATGCTGAGGGTAGGATCCTTTAGCTGATAGTATCCCCATGTATCCTCCCGAACTAGAGAAAGATCCTTGATTCTGAAAAGAGGATCCTTGAGGCTGGAAGTAGGATCCTTGAGCCTGTGTCATTGCAGATGATCCATATTGCATACTTGATGATCCTCCTTGATACTGGACACCTGATGCTTTGGAATGCTGGATGGTTATTTGTGGAGTAGTGTAATCCAACGACCTAGGCATCAATGGAGAGTGATCCTCCGCTGACTTCTTCAATTTCTTGATTTCATCAATCTCACGAAGGATCCTGCCGTTAGTTTCATCCTGCTGTTGCATGTATCCTCTCATCTGCAAAATCAAAGAGTAAAGATCACTGTTAGTAGGTGTAGAGGAAGAAACAACAGTAGTTGCTTTTGTGAAAACGGGGGGTTGGCTTCTTCGAAGCATTCTCAGCATTCTTCTGAGATGCAGAAGGAGCAGGAGGCAATGGTGGAATGCCCTGTGATGAAGTCATGTGGTTGAAGAATTTTTTCCCTGAGAAGCCATGTGGTTGAAGGTAATGAACAAGAATGAGTGAAATGAACAAGTTTTTCAAAGACGAAGCACCAATTGCCCCATGGTGGGCGCCAAATTGTTTTGGTCAAAAATCACACAAGGATAATGTAACCAAATATGATTTTTGTGAGGTTAAGTGCTTGGTTTAGTGAAAAAATGTATGATCAAATATCAAACGAAAATAACTATGAACACGAGGATTTATACGAGGAAAAAACCCTTGATCAATGTATGATCTCCGGCATAAAAAATCTCGGATAGTGAAAACTATCACTATCAACTATATTGAACAAAAAAGATTACAACTTTGGAAGTATTGAGTTGGTTACAATAATTCCTAGAATGTGTGTGTACGAGAGAGAGAGAGAGAGAGAGAGAGAGAGAGAGAGAGTAGCAGAAGTGTTCTTCGTCAGTAATAGTGCAAGTGCTTTCTAATTTAGCTCAATACCCTTATTAATCTAGCTAAAATTATCCTTAACTAACTATCCGAATTTTCAGCCATGTACCCACGTTCACCACCAACGGTCTTCAACCCATGCATGTGCCAAAAAAGAGAGTATATTCCCCTTGAATCCCGGTTGGAATAAGTCTTCTACGAAATGCACCTGTAAAACAAAGCCAAAGGGTAGTGGAAACAATTGTTAGTTTAAGAATACCAGTGAGGATCCGTGATCCTTAGTCTTCCTGCACCATTTCCTGAGGATCATTGATCCAGGCCAAACTGAGGATACATGATCCATAAGCACTAAAATTATATCCCTAACAATTATGATAACCTTTTTTTTATGCTAGAGGTTTAAAATTTGTCATTTCGGTTTCTTGATATTTAATTTTATAGTTTTCCCATGAAAACTTATTTTTGAAAGGTTTTGCATTAAATGGCTGTTGTTTTTAAATATGAATTTATATGTTTATATTAAATGTACACGTTTTTGCCTCCTAGATTAGTTTAAGGGTTCAGTGAAATTAAATCTGACCTTTGAGCTGTTAGCTATTTCACTATATAATATCATTGTCAGTTCACCTATTTTTCATCACGTTTTACTACCAACATATCCTTCTTTCACATCAGTTGAGTAATATATAACTTAAAATGTCATCATACACTTCTGCAGACTCTGATGATTTAAAGCAGCGCTTTATCAAGCAAGTTGAGGATCAAGTATATGAGGATAGGGCTACTCTTCAAGAGCAGAAGAGGTGTTTTGATGGACTGCATCTTGGTCTGTTCACGAGAGACTAGGTTTCCAGAAACTTGGTGGCGATGCCTTCAACTTCCGTACGTGACCTTTGTGTTGTCAGTAATATATAGTGCGGTGATAGAGACGTGGAGTTCATGGCGATGCTCAAAGATATACATAGAGAAGTTCAGTACTTGATGGAGTTGAAGCTAAAATTTCTTAATTCTTGCTGTTAGATTCTTAAATTTCTTGGTGTATATGTTAGATTTTAAAGTTTCGTTGTTCAGTACTCAATGTAATTGTTGATCTTTTAATGTCATAAATAAATTTTAATTCTGTTAATCTTTGTGGAGCATTTTATTTTTACTAATTTTAGCACGAATAGTTATTTGAGTCGATATCTGCTACTGTGAAGGTCTGTCAAAGTTAAAGTTTGCCAAAAGAGAACATTTGCTTGAAATCATCGTTTACTGATGATGAAAGCATTATAATGTCTTCATAACATCAAAAGTCCATTCTTAAGAAATAGCTATTTTAAAAAAAAAATTCAAAAATCCTTAAAAGTCTGTTGAAAACAACTGTTTTTGAAACATCTGTTTGGCTAAAAATTCATCCACTGCTGAAAGGTATTGTCTGTTCTCATAAGTTCTGTTTTATCTAACGACAGATGACTTGCTACTGTTGCCAACATCTGTTGTTGCCCAACAGAGGCTTCCAAACATCTTTTATCCATTATCACAACAAAGGTTCTGAAGTGGGCAGATGTTAGCCATCAGATCTTTGTAAAATGTCTTCAGAACATCAAAAGTCCATTCTTAAAAAATAGCTATTTTTAAAACATTTTGAAAACTCCTTAAAAGTTTGTTGAAAACAACTGTTTTTCAAACCTCTGTTTGTCTAAAAATTCCAGTGACATAAGAAAAAGCTGATGTGGCAGCCATAGAGGTTGTCCAACAATGCTTTTCTTATGTCATTATTGCATCATAAGTCTTAATATATAAAATCACTTTAAAATCTATTTAAAACACTGACATCAAACCTCTGCCCATACACATGTATTCATGCATAAGATTTTGTATGTAGAGTATGGTCTGGTGTTGTAGATTTTGATTTGTTTTTTGAGAGGACAGGTTTTTAAAAGACATTTGTTGATGTTTAGAATCAAAATAATCATCAGTCTTTTATAGTATTTGTTGATGTTTTGAATCAACCTCTGTTTGGGTAAAAATTCATCCACTGCTGAAAGGTATTGTCTGTTTTCATAAGTTTTGTTTATCCTAGCGACTGTTGACTTACCACTGTTCCCAACAACTGTTGTTGCCCAACAGAGGTTTCCAACATCTGTGTCCAAAGAAGTGGTAGAAGCATGTCTTTGCCATGTAGAGTATTGTTGGTGTTTAAATGAAGAGTTTTTTTTTTTTTTTTTTTTTATGCCAGAGTTTAAAATTTGTCCTTTTGGTTTCTTGATATTTTATTTTATAGTTTTCCCATGAAAATTTATTTTTGAAATGTTTTGCATTAAATGGCTGCTGATATTTAATTTATATTTTTAAATATGAATTTATATGTTTATTAAAAGTCTGTTGAAAACAACTGTTTTCAAACCTCTGTTTGGCTAAAAATTCATTCACTGTTGAACGGTATTGTCTGTTCTCATAAGTTATGTTTAAACTAACGACTGTTGACTTGCCTCTGTTGCCTAACATCTGTTGTTGCCCAAATGAGGTTTCCAAACAACTGTCATCCATTATCACAATAGAGGTTCTGACGTGGACATATGTTAGCCATCAGATCTTTGTAACTTCTGCCACGTCAGCATTCACTTTTTTATTTTATAAAACCTTGTTTCATCCCCAAACAGAGGTTTTACTGTCGTCTCAAATTTAAAATTCATAGAAAGCGGTTTCCACCTTCTTCTTCAACACTTCTTCGTCAACCTCTCGTAAGTTTCAATTCTGATCATGGCTCTGACAATGAAAAACCACCAAAACTACCTGGCTATTTTTGAGAAAACCGAGAAAAATACTCTCTATCATTCAATGATTGATGTTCTTACATCATCAAAATATAAGGCCATTCTTGCTGCCGATGCACCCATTTACCAAGAAACATTCCACGATTTTTGAGGAAATGCGAATATTGAAGAACAAAACAATGATCCATTCAGTATAACTTCAAAAGTCGGAGGTGAATCGGTTGCTATTACCCCCACTACCATATCAACAACATTTGGGGTAGACATTTGGCAGGTAAGACATCTTTCCCGAAAAATGAGATTCAAACAAAGTTGATTGAGAGGGGATATGATGGACAGTTGAATAAGGCAATATATTTAAGGCAAATTTTCCACCACCAATGAAATTCCTGTTCCATACTCTCTTAACCTGTCTCTCAAATAAAACTACTTCTTTTAATGAAATACCTTTGAAAATTCAGTACTTGGGGTATGCAATTTTGACAAATACTGATTTTAACTACTCCCAAGCACTGTTTGCTGACTTGGTTACAAATTTGAAAAACATTAAAAACGGGAAAACTGCTGCTTTTCTTATGTTTCCTAGACTATTAAGTTACTATCTGCAAAAACATGTTTCTCAAAAAGCTTTTGAACAAGGTACAACTTTTAAAATGAATAGTCTAACATCTGAAACTTTTACTCGCCTTATGGCTAAAGAGCCAGATGTTTCCAAAACACAAGCAAAGAGGAATGAGCAAATTTTAGATGAGTCCACAACTACTCCTTAAACCTCTATTGCTGAGCCCATGCTCTTGGTGATCACAGCACTACAACCACTGTTGTGAAACCCCTACCAACAAAACCAAAAAAGACCAAAACAAAACAAAATCCAAAAAGCCCACCGAAACCACAAAAACGGGTCCTCTGGCAGATGAGATCCTAGAGGTTAACCCTTTGACAACACAAATGTCACTAGAAAACACTGTTGCTACTTCCTCATAACATGTGTAAAGATCTGAACCCTTGAATCAAACTCCTCATGATTCCTCACAAAAGGAACATGTTGTATTCAAAGGGACACCACAATATAATGTCATACCCTCATTTGAGAGTATGCTTAAAAGCCCTTCTCCCGGGGCAATGTCTCTTTCCACACCAATCCCTTCATCTTCTATTCCACCAACCTTTGTAACACTGTTTGAAGCTATTGACTTTCAGACTCATAGCAGCCCCTCCCACGAACACATTACTATGAGTTTAACTTCAACAATAGCTATGTATGAACCTGTTCAATTAGCTAACCCACAAATAGATGAGGAGGCTACACCTCTTGAATTTCACGAAATTCTTGATGGTATTTCAAGTGGAGTAGCTACTATAAATGTCAAATCCACTGATCTACATTTGGACAGTAGTTTCATCAATCAGACTCCCTTGAAGGCAACCACTGTTGTGTCTACCAAGGTATCCACTGGTGAGTTCAAGTTAACCACTGGTGTGATCACTAAAGAAACCACTGATGCAGAGGGAAGTCCCCAGAACCAAGAACAAGGGGCATCTGCTAATGAAAATTTGGAGGGACCTCCTGTTTTAAAAGCAGATACAACCACCTTTGGTGGGAATTTAGATAATCCTATTAAGTTAGGTGATAGATTAAAATACTAGGATTTGACGGAGAGGGTATCCAACATTGAAACAACTGTTGCTGATATGAAAGGTCAAATGAAGTAGTTGGTGGATGCTTTCAAAAGTCAATCTTCTCATCAGCAGTTATCCCAAGAGCTTTGAAACTCAGTACAACCCATTCTTGCAGCTCAAAGGGAACTGGCTGAGCTTCAACAAAATTCCCACATGGAGCTAATTAGAGTTATGGTTGAAGCAAGATACAAAGACACACAGGCTGACATCAAGGGCATAAAAGAATCCATTGCAAAGTTAACTTGCACTACTCCTACACCTATCTTTGAAAACGATGATGAAGATGATGTAAAAAAGGGGGAGAAGGATTCCATGAAAAACTTTGTCAAACCAACACCAAGGAATCAGCCAAAACAAAATCCAAAGCCTGCCAAGAAAACTTCTGCAAAATCTTCTGGAAAATTTGAAACTGGTAAGAAAAAGGGAATTGATGATACCCTTAACAAACAAACAGATAAGGAGATTGAAGCAAAGCAGAAGAGAAAGGATAGAAAAGAAACTAGAACAAATGTGTTGAGGCAGGAGTTAGTGAAAAAAGTGAAGAAAGAAAACAAAGCGCTGAAATTGGAACCTCAAATAGAAGAAAATCACACAAACACAATAAACCTCCTATTGCCATATTTCATAAACCAAAATCACCACCAGAAAAATCAACCACTACTGCCAAACCTAAAGCCACTGCTGAACCTAAAAAGCCAAACACTGATACACCTAAACCAAAACTCCCACCAGAAAAACAACCTCTCAAAAAGCAGAAACAAAACCCTCATCACCACTACCAACCTCCACTGCAACAATTGTTGATGCAACAAATGCTTCAACAGGTTTTAAGACAACAACGGTTGAGACACCAGTTGTTTCAACAGTTGTTAGTCAATCCACTGATTCTACCCAATTTCAATTCCCATCACAATCAAGTCTTACACCCATAGCACATTCTCCTTCACAAACTCCTCCTCCTCCAAAATCTGTTTACACAAGAAAAAGAAAATTCATGGTGCATGAAGAAGAAAAGGAAGAAAAAGATATACCTGCACCAATTCCATTATCATCTGCTCCATTCATTCAAACTTCACCCAAACCATTCATTCCACCCCCATCACCAAAAAACAACCCAATCAAACATCCACCTACTGGTTACACTCCATGAAACATTCCATTGGTAGTAAATTTCCCTCTAGAACTGCTTGCAGTTCAAGATGAAATGATTCAATTTTACACAGAGGATGATCCATCCAAAAGAACCTTGCCATCTCTTCATGGATTCAGAACTCCAAAGAATATTGATGAATATCTGAAGCTAAAGGCCAAGCAAGCAGACTATCAGGCAAAAGAAGAGAGTAGAGGGCTAGGAGACAACAACTTATCAGGTCGCATGCAACATGGGCTTAGTAAAGTCAAGAAGTTAGAAGACTTTGCTAGAGATCCGAGAAAGAAAATGTCAAACCTGCCACCAAATGCTGAGCTACAAAAGACATTAAGGGATGATTTCTTGAACATTATCATGGATACCAATCCCTACAAAGCCTACAAGTCTGATTTCAAAGACTGGCCCCTTGAAGCTCTTAAAGAGGAAGTTGATAGAATTGAAATGATGAATAAGGATCCTCAAATGCAAAAATCTGCTCCCAACTGGAAACAATACAAGAAGGTTGAAGTGGATGAGGCAATGAAGTATAAGAGATTGAGGGCAGAACTTGTAGTAGCTAAGTATGGGACTGCTAGAGCCATTGCAAGATGGTCTAGGCAGCATATTGATCAAATTTACAAAAAAGTTAGAAGAACGAAGAAAGACAGATTCATCCCTTCCCAAAAAGCCAGTATACAAAGATGAAACCAATGTTAGACCTCAGCAGACCCTTCACTCTAAAAAGCTGTTCTCATCAGCAGATGTATCCATCAGTGTCTTGAACCAAAGAAAAAGACAACAACTGATTGATGAGGAAGATGAAAAGACATAAGGTGAAATCAGAAAAGAAGCTATCAGAAATCAGTTACGATATGGATTGGATGAGGCTTCGTTGCAACTACAAGCTCAAGTTGCTCAAACACTTCAAAGGTTGGCAAATAGACCTCAATCGCCAAACTCCTCTCAAATAAAACTTCTCCCAAGAAACTCATCAGAACCATAAATACTAAAGTGGAAGTCTGACAAACAGACCCACGAATTGACTTTGCTCAGGTCTGATGGTAGTGCTGAAAAGATATCAAGGGATAATGCACTTGGTCTGAATGCAGTTGACCTCCAAGATCTTTTGAACCTTCAGCTTCATAGGGATGAAGATGATACTGATTCCTTGGATTTTGAGCTCCAATTTAAAGGGCAAATCTGAGAAAAGGTTGATGTGAGAATAAAAATCAAAGTAAGGAAGTGCCTGTTCTGTTCTATTTAGCTCTTTTGCACACACACACACACACACATCTTGTACGAACAACCATAGTGAGCTCAGGCTGAGGGGGAGTTAGTGTTCATGCATGTATAAGTTGAAACTTTCTAATATTTCAATCTTTTGACTAATGAAAGCATTGCATGATGAAAGCTAATCTCTCCTTGATTGTCTTATAAAGTTTTACATTCATTCCGCTGCAATTATTCTCTGTTTTATCCTCTTCCATTTACCAACTTAATTAAAACAACACAATCAAGTCAAACTCATATCCTAACAAACTGTTTTCTCCTTGATTGTGTTACAAAGTTTTACTTCATTCTGCTGCATTTGATCATTTATTTATCTTCTTTATCTTACACTTCTTATAAAACAACTCAATCAAGTAAATTCAGATCCTAACACAGATGATCCCCAATAACAGTGTCTCAACATTATTTCCCTCCAATGGCAGTGGCAGTCAACAAGTGATGACCTCTAAAATCTGATTGTTTTATAAAGACTGTTATGCAAAACTCTGTTGGATGTAAAGACTGTTGAAGATCAATTATCTGCTGAAGTCAAAGGCCTGATCAACCTTAATGGAAAGCACTGCTCAGCCTCATCAGTGGTTGAGCATCATCAGCGGATAGTCTCATCAGAGTTTGCTGATCTATAAAGACTGTTATACACAAAAATCTGCTGAAGTCTAAAGTCTGTTGAAGACCTATCATCTGTTGGAAGTCAAAGACCTGATCAACCTTGATTGAGCTTTGGTGAAAGTTGTTGAGGCAGGTGATCATGTGTTCATAGTTAATGTGTTGGTGCATCTACTGTCTGCTGACTACGTCTTATCGAGTCTTATGTCTAGATAGGTTAAATGAGTGAACAACAGTGATTGAGTTAGGGTTTAATCATGTTTTAAATGGCCTGACTGTTTGAACATGGCCTGACCATTTGAAGAGGGTTTAGTTTGAAGAGGGTCTAGTTTGAAGATGGTCTAGTTTGAAGAGGGTCTAGTTTGAGGAGTGTCCCGTTTGAAGCAGGCTGTGTCACCTTCAAACGGGAGGGTCACTACTATAAATAGGAGATGTGTATGCTCATTTCAAACGGTCATGTATGTGTGTGTGAGCGAAGGTGCTGCCGGATTTTTTTCAGAATACATTGTAAAAGCTCACAATCAGTAATAGAAAGAAAGTTAAAAGAATACAAGTTGTTTTTGACTTTGTATATGTTGATTCCGCCTTCGTATTCGAAGATGAACTGCCTTAACTGACTTTTAGGGTCACGACAACGGTCCAACATAATGTTTGTTGAAACTTAAGTTGTATTCAAATTCTATTAAGTTTGTTAGACATCTTTTATATGTACTTATGTCTATAAGCAGTTTACATTGTCAATAGGTGGGTACTCCGTTTTTTTGGAAACGAGAATGGAAATAATCATATGTAACTGATATATTAACCGATGATCTATGTTTATGGTTATCTATTAACTATAATAAATAACACGTTTTGATACAATTTCTATATTCCTATCTTTACTTTCTATTAAAATATGTTATTCATGGTTTTCTAAAAACCACCCGTGTTTGCACACGGGTCTTACCACTAGTATAATATGAAACAACATTTTGGTAATTTCTAAAGGGTTTTAAAAGTTGTATTAAAATATAAGATTTAATTGCCACCGCTGTTTTAATTTATTAAATAAAATGTTTTTTTATATTTTTTTTGAATGGCGAGAATCTTTAACTTGTTGTGAGAGAGATCTCACACTCTCCTAAACAGAGGGCTCTAACCCCACTACGGCCAGACTATGTTGTCTTAACCGGGCCCATGCTGGCGTCGGAGTTTGGCTAATGGCGTTCCCTGGGAAACCATACCACACACTGCCAGTTGCAGAGGTTTGCGCAGGCACAAGAGAGAATCTCTCTGACGTAACGCACGGTGGACTAAAACCCGGGGTAGCTCGGGCTCGAACTCTTGACCTAGGGTCTGGGAGAACTAGCTTTCATTGCTTTTATCCAACAAATGTGGCACTAGTGGGGATTGAACTTGAGTCTCCAAGGAGAACCCAAGTCTCTCTAACCACTATACCACAAGTAAAAAAACAATAAAATAAAATAAAATGTTTTATAGTGAATTCCTAGTCAATTATTGTCTACAGCAGTGTTTAAGTGTTTTTAGTTCTGTTTATATAGCGAACCACTTTAGTTAAAAAAACCGCTTATACTAGTGTTAATCACACACTAGTGCAAACAGAGATTTTAGCATAAGACGCTTCGAAGATAGATCGTATAGGAAATCAAAAAAAAAAGTTCTGAAAAGAGTTTAGGGTTCAGAAAGTTTTTAAGAGAGCCTTTCGAATGTTTTCAGGAAGAGTTCCAATCATGAACTAGTTTCATTGAATGTGGGAATCAATGGAACCAGGAGATATGTTAAACTAAAGAAGTATAAACATAGATCTTGTTTGGCAGACCCATAAATCAAGTTCATATCTAATAATTAGACTAGGTTATTGCTCGCGTGAACAAGTGGTTTCACAAATGAAAATAAATTTATTTGTTGAAATTTAAGATCGTTTAAAAAACAAATACATCGGAAGAAACAAACAACAAATCATTCAAATTACAGAAAAAATTCCTTGTAGACTACATTGGTTGTTTTATTTGTAACATTTCCATCTTTATCTAGTATAAGTAACTTGACACTGGCTCTGCTTTTTGCTCTTGACTATGAGACATATAGTTGACCTTGTTATGTCACACCCCGACCACGTAAAACAACAAACCGTGGCGGAAACGTCGGGGAGTGTTGTAACAGAATTATTGTTTCAAACCATGGATACAAAGAGTTTCGTTTTATTGAATATTAAACATTGTCTTAGAGTTAAACAAGCAAGTCAAACGTAGTCTATCATCTTATTAAATCACTAAGGCCTCGTCCAGTCCTAAGTGAGCATGCATCCTATTCGCAATCAACATTAAGCAACATCACCTGAAACATATGTATAAACAAAGTCAACACTGGCGAGCACATAGTTTTTGTGTGAGTGTCAGATTCATGGCTCGTTGAAATATCTCGTACAACTTCGTTAATCGATATTTGAAACCTTGTTTTGTAAAATGTTTGTATTGTAAAATGAATAACCAAGTCAAAATAGATTGGTTATAATTTGTAACCCTTGATGCCATGAATCTTAACCCAAAACATTTGTTTATATAAACCAAATCATAAATCGTCCTTGTAATAAAACTCGTATGGTTTATATAGTCTCGTAAACATCACTGTGTGACATCGTTTAACTCGTTCTCGTTATAGATCATCGTTCACTTGTTTAAATCGTTCATAATCGTTCAATCGTTCAAAATCGTTCTCGTACGAATCGTTCTCGTACAGATCGTTCTTGTACAAATCGTTCTTGTTTTAATTGTGAAAACTACTTTTGGTCGTCTTGCTAATAACATTCAAACCTTCGTGACTCGTTCATCGTTCAAATCGTTCTCGTATTAACAAACCACCAAAGGGTAAGTTAACAATCATCAGGTTCAGTCATTACCCACTTAACCCACACATAACCATGGGTGCAGTCTGATAACGGGATTTGTCGGATCCTATGGTACCATAACCTAATACTGGTCGGTTCGGCCAAAATTAATGAATGTCATTCGTTATGTAACTACAACCAACAAGTTTGTTCACATTGTCGAAATCGTTATTAATTTAGTATAAACCATCATAATCGTTTTTGAAATCATCGTGAAAATATCGAAATCGTTTTGATACATATGAATCACCCCAAAACAATCGCAAACAGTAAAAGATGGGACTATGTACTCACCTTTGGGTGCGTTTTTATATGTTAACACAATCCCTCAATTGTTTATTCATCCTAAATTAAATAAGAATGATTTTAATAATCAAAAACCCACAAAATATATAAGTTTCTCCGACACTTAGAATTTTCACATAACTTTGAGATTTCTCGAAAAGTTATTATTTTTTATTATATTGGTGTATTTGTATATACATACTCAAATGTAACATCGTAATACACATATTGTAAAACACATAGCACATTGTAACACATAAAATTTACCCATGAACAACCCATTCTAGTTATGTCGAAAAACACATATTTTAGCGATTCGGTAACATTTTTGGGCGTCGGAAGTCATGTATGACTAACCAAACACCAAGTATACTTAATATAAGTTAAAATACTTATTTTTATATCAAAAATATCAGTTTGGTTACTGATCTAAAACAGTTTTATAAAAATCCTCCGAAAAGCCGATTTTTAACCGTTTTACCGCATAGTTTTGCATCAAACGTTACCCGAACCATCCTAAATCGAAACGACTTGAAATTTTAACATAACTAATGTTATTTACTGAATAAAATAATGGTTATACTCATGATAGTGCAGGTCTTAAATAAAGCACATAAATCATGCAAATTTCACATAATTTACCACTTTTTAAGCTATATGTACAACATGCAAAGCCATCAAACCTATGTCAAAGTTTCATGCCATTATAATATACCAAATAATGTTATTTTTAGTGTTTATAACCTATTCAAAAATATTTTTGTCATACAGCCAATTTTTTTATCACTTCTTGAGCTTTAAATCAACATGTATCCTTATGTACAAGGGCCTAAAGCATACTATCATAACCTCATCATTTTATGTTAATATAAATGCATCAAATATGTGATATATTCAGGTTTATTTGCTGATGTACTTGGTCATTTAACATAACATACACAAATCATTAAACACTTGCATTTTAACTATCATTCAAGAACATGTAACAACTTAAACAAGTACTTATCAAGAAATCAAACTTCAAAACTCATACACACATGTATATATGTACGGTTATATATACATGCATATCACCACCATTTTTATTTGTATCATGACCCATTTCATTTTAGATTTCAAGTTTGTGAAAATCACAAGATTCAAGAGAAACTTCAAATCATCAAGAACAACCAAGAATCAAAGTATGATTTAAAAATAAATGTTATACCTTCAAGATTCAAGTAGGTTGTGGGATGAGATTTTGATGATAGGAAGCTTGAAATCACTTGAAAGCACCTTGGAAACCCCTTTAGATCTTCACACCAACTTGAAGGTTAGAAAGGGACTTGATTCTCAAGAACAAATTTGAATGTATGAATATGGTGAGAGAGAGAGATGGGGACGGTTTGGGGAGAGAGAGAGTGATGGACTTGAGTGTTGTAGTAAGGTAGGATGATCTTGGAAATATTAGGAGAAGATATAAGGAGATATGGTGGAAGGCATGCAAGCCACTTGTCCATACAAGATCTATTAAGATGTAGGGAAATATTTGCAAGATCATGGAAAATATATGGTGGGTCCCTCACATATGTTGAAACCGTATATGTATATGGGGGAGGGGGTAGAGTGTAACTTTGTTGGTAAATTAGATAAAAGTAGGTGTTTTAACTGGGTACCAGGTATTTTATCTAGCGTTTAAATCTCGGTTTATGGCGTTCTAAATTATTTTTTTTAATCTATAAAAATAAACTCGCCAAAATATTACTGAAATAAATTTCAGTTGCCAAGACTGGCTGCGTTGTCTGCGTTTTGCAGTAGAAGCACTGTGTTGCGCAGAAACACGCGGTACGCGCTTAAACTTGAAAAATAACGTTTTTAAGCGTTTTAATTTATTTTTCAACACGAACCTGATTAAAATAAAATTTTAATCATAACAGAATATTTTTGGGATTTAAATATTATCTGGGCGGTCACCAGTGTTCGTTTCGCAGTTTTGTCGAAAATAGTTCTAAAATTCGGATAAACATGTTTTTGCCATATCGAATCCTTCGAAACTTATTTCTAAGTTATGTAAAGGATACTTATGGTATGTTTGGCTTACTTCACAGTTCCGGAGTGTACGTCGCGTTAAACTGATTGCGTTTATGCACCAATTTGCGTATAACCTTCCAGAAAGTGATTTAAAGCTTGAAATCGTAATCGAATCAAATTGTAAAATCATCAAACACAATTGCACATATAATAACACCAAAACACATATAATAACACCAAAGCACATTGTTTTATTGATAACTGACATTGTTTTACATTATACGATTATTACAGAATACAGTTGTCACATGTTAGGAAACATGACATTTGAGATACAATCCAACTCTTGATAGAGATTGTCTTTGACATTTGTTTATCCTCATTGCAAAATATACCAATATCGAGAATTGACGTCGTTGGAACTTGATAGGAATCCTTTTGTCAGATGGTGTCAAAGTAATTCGTGGAATATATGTTTTTGTCCCTATGTTTCCTCCAGATAAAATCTTGAGCTTCTATCACAAACCTGTAAAGTTTAGTAATGCGTAATCTCGTACCGTTGCATAATCCATTTTGCTGATCAACATTACGAAGCAACATTACAGGGACACTGACTTTAAGGACTAATCGATGATTAGGCAAACCAGATATTCTAAGACCATTAAGAACATCAAGAGAATAAATTTCTGTAAAATAAAACTTGCACCACAGATAATAAAGTCAGATCACGAAAATGTCTGAACTCATGTTTATTTAAAAAATATTAGCACTACTTATGCTACCAGGTGATCCGTTAAGCATAAGATGTTGTTTTAGATATGTTTTTAAGATACTTGTATACATAAATATCAAACTTAATAAGCTTAAAAACATCAATTAAAAGATTAACCTTTAAATAAAATATTTACTTACCTTCTTTTAAAGGAACACATCTCCTCTATGTCATCATTGATAAAAAAAACCTTACGATAAAGAACGCATTCGAAACTGTATGTATAATCAAATTATATTTTATTAAAACAAACAAAATCTATATGCAAAAAATAATTATTATTTAAAAAAAATAAAAGAAACAATTACAAACTTTTATACTTGTTGAAACTTGCAAATTGTACAAGAAGAACAACATGCACTTTTTCTTTATGGCTCTGAATATAACCAAACATCTCAACACAGTACTTATCCTATAGAGTACAGTTTAACTTGACACCCCTTAATTTTCTCCTCTCTTAACTCTCTCTCTCTCTCTCTCTCTCATTTTTAATTATTTCTCCATCATTTATTTATCCATAGATTTTGTTTTAGTTTCAACTTTAATATTGTGTTTCTTTTATTATCCATATATATATATATATATATATATATAGGGGACCGCTAGAATGAGAACCACCTCGAGTTGTAAGAACCGCGAGAACCACACCGTACGGGGCGAGGTGGACCAAATTTTTTTTTTCAAAAACGTAGATGCATGTATTATAAACACATTTGTATAAAAAATTTTTTTTAAAAATGCCGTGTGTGTGTGGTGCTCAAAACTACACACACGGCATTTTTTTAATTTTTTTTTACAAATGTGTTTATAATACATGCATCTACGTTTTTGAAAAAAAAATTTGGTCCACCTCGCCCCGGATCAAGTAGTTCTCGCGGTTCATACAACTCTAGGTGGTTCTCATTCTAGCGGTCCCCTATATATATATATATATATATAGAGAGAGAGAGAGAGAGAGAGAGAGAGTAGGAGTTGGCTACAAAGCCTTTTTTTCCTACAAAGTGTAGGAAGCAATCTATTTGTGACATGTGACATCTAGTGTTATTTTGCTAAAGGGCATTAAGGTAATTGAATAATTACAACAATTTATGAAAGATATTATATTATAACAATAAAAAGCTATTTTTATGGAAACTTATGTCTATTAACTATTCAAAATTGGCAGTTACATCATTCGTATCCACGATTAATTCATCCGAAGTTCGAAACATAAAACAAATTCATCATTTACATTGTGTTTTATCAGTTAACGGTTTCTTCACACCGTGTTATATCAATTTTCACAATTAAACACACCCCTCATATATTTCGAAACATAAAACACATTCAACATTTCTTGACGTTGTGTTTTATCAGTTTCTGATTTCTTCACACTGTGTTATACCAATTTTCACAATTAAACACACCATTCACTCATAAAACACAATAGTGTCTAAAATGCACAATATAAAACACACAGGCACTATATAAAACACACTAGTGTCTGAATTACTTGAATCGTAATTTTTTAGATATGTAGCAATATGGTACTCATATTAAAGATAAAAAACGCTCATTATTATGGTATGATTTAAAAAAAAAACAAATTATGTATAAAAAAGTTATTGACGTTTTAAAAAGATGAGGGGAAGTTGCATGTGATTCCTAAATTTAAGGCATACCAAATTTACTTTTATACCCTTAATTCAATAAATCAATTAATTTAATTAAAACAAATATTACAATATTTCCACTCATTTAATCTCATCCATCAATTACATAATCTAATGATCGTAATCACTTCTTACACTTTTTAGACAAAACACACTTTGTAGAGGAACCTCACTATATATATATATATATATATATATATAGGGTGAGGTTCATTGGGGAACACTAAAAAAGTGGGGAACAGTGGGGAACCGACTCAAACGAACTCCGATTGGACTCATTTCAGGGGCGTTGGAACCGGCTCGTCGAACCCTAAGTAAGATCTTTTAACCCTGAACCCTAAATCATGACCCTTAAACCCTAAATATATTAGGGTTTGGCTTTTAGGGTTTAGCTTTAGGGTTTAGCTTTAGGGTTTAGATTTAGGGTTTAGGGTTTAGCTTTAGGGTTTAAGGTTTAGCTTTTGGGTTTAGCTTTAGGGTTTAGCTTTAGGTTTAGCCTTTAGGGTTTAGCTTTTAGGGTTTATAGTTTATATTTTACGATTTAGCTTAGGTTTTAGCCTTATTTTTTAGCTTTAGGGTTTAGAGTTTAGGAGTTAGGATTTAGGGTTTAGGGTTAAGAGATCTTAGTTAGGGTTCGACGATCCGGTTCCAACGCCGCTGGAGTGAGTCCAATCGGAGTTCATTTGAGTCGGTTCCCCGCTGTTCCCCACTTTTTTAGTGTTCACACACACACACACACACACACACACACACATATATATATATATATATAATATTGTTTTTAAATTTTTATAATTTTCAATAAATATTGAAAAATTCTCTGAGATTGAAATTATAATTATTTTTGGGCATTAACTTTTTTTTTGAATATGTGATGAAGTTATTTTTTTTGCATATATGTGATGTGTTTCGTTTTCGTTAATTTCATAATTTTTATATGAATCTACTCGTGTGCATGCATAATATACTATATGTTGTTAATATACACATATGTAACCATTTATGAATATAATACATAGATGTGTAAAAGACTATACACATGTGTATAAACTAACAGCTGTGTATCTTGTATAAACTGATAGTTAGCGAGACTGTACACATGTGTATAAACTAACATCTGTGTATCTTATATAAACTAATACTAGCGAGACTGTACAAATGTGTATACACTAACAACTGTGTATCTTGTATATACGGAAACTAGCGAGATTTTAGGGACTTTGATTATATTGTATAATAAATGCAATTTACAAAATACGCAAATACCCTTCTGTCAATTATTTTAAATGGAATTTATAACATTATAATTACAATCTTGCCATTGTTTAAAAACCTCTAGATGATGTAATCTAGTGGCCCAGATTAGTTCACACAGTTCACTCTCAACCTAGTGTTCACTCTAGAACCCTACCCTATATATATATATATATATATATATATATATATAGTAGGGATCCTGCGGAAAGTGTGTTTTTCCTAGAAAGTGTAGGAAGCGATCTGGCAGATGAATGTGTTTAATGGCTGAGATCATTTTGATGTCATTTTTGTAATATACGTGTCTTTAAAATAGGCTTATTTAATTGATTGAGGGTAAATGTGTCATTTAAGTTGTTTTAAATAAAGAAATAACTACCAATCATAAAACCACCTCCTAAAATGTCGCAATTTTTTTCTCTCTCTCTCTAATCACTCACATTTGAAAACACAAAATAATAAAAAAAATAACGATAAATTAGATCTAGATGTGTTTATAGTAGTGTGTTTTAGCGATAAAACACAATGTGACGAACTAGTGACTGACTGCTAAAACACAACATCAAGAATGCCAAAATCAAATCAACTAGTAACTGATAAAACACATTGTGATGAAACAGTAACTGAAACAAGTAACTAATAAAACACATTGTGATGAAACCAGTAACTGATAAAACACAACAACAAAAATCCTCTAATTAATCCAATGATAAACTATTATAACACAATGATATTAGTCTGTTTGCAGGTAAAACACAATGTCAAGAAATCCTCCAGTAAATCAAATAAAAAAATCAAGTTAATACTCAATGGTAATATTCTGCTTGCTGGTAAAACACAATGTCAAGAAATCAAGAAATCCTCCAGTAAAAATCATTGTATGGATTGTATGATTTAAATTAAAATTATTAAAACACAATGGTATTAGTCTGTTTGCTGGTAAAGCACAATGTCAAGAAATCCTCCAGCAAATCAAACAAAAAATCAAGTTAATAGTCAATGGTAATAGTCTGTTTGCTGGTAAAACACAATGTCAAGAAATCATCCAGCAAAATCAAACAATAAACCAAGTTTTATACTCAATGTTATTAGTCTGTTTGCTGGTAAAACACAATGTCAAAAAATCCTCCAACAAATCAAACAAAAAATCAAGTTTAATACTCAATGGTATTAGTTTGTTTGCTGGTAAAACACAATGTCAAGAATTCTTCCAGCAAATCAAACAAAAAATCAAGTTTAATACTCAATGGTATTAGTCTGTTTACTGGTAAAACACAATGTCAAGAAATCAAGAAATCCTCCAGCAAAAATCATTGCTGGTAAAGATGTTGTGAAAGACCAGATTTACGAATTCACTGTGAATATGTTGTATGGATTGTATGATTGAAATTAAAACTGTCGATTTGAATTAAATGGGATATTTAGTTTCCATAATGTCGATTTGAATTAAATGGGATATTTAGTTTCCATAATTTTCTGGTAAGTTAGTTATCCAAATAATATAATCCATAATTAAAATAATATTCAAATTACACAAATGCCCTTTTTATTAAAAACCCTCCATGCCACATGTCACCTTCCTATTGCTTCCTAGACTTTCTAGGAAACTTAGGCTTTCTAGCCAACTCCCACTCTATAATATATATATGAGACTGTTAAAATGAAAACCACCTCCAGTTGCGAAAACCGTGAGAACCACTTTCTAACCATTGAATCTTGAAGATAGATGGATGAGATTAAAGTAATAAAAACAATTATAAAATTCTTTTTGTCTTATTATGTATTTAATACTAGCCTAAGATCCCGCGAGTTTCGCGGGTGGCTTAACACAAACATATAATATCTACCGGCATTGAAGCCCATGTAGATCATCATTTTTTTCTAGGCCTTTCCAAACTTAGGCTTCACGTCTAAGGGTCACCAGATAGATACCTTTTGAACCAAATATTAAAGCACCAAACAAAACTTTAGAGTGACTGCAAAATCTTTAGCCATGGCTGAATGTAGCATCTAATTGCTTCACACAGGTTTGCCTTCGAGGCATTCCAATCTCGTCTAGTGATAATACCCACAAATTTCGCGGTGTTGAAAAATGATATGTTTTTCACTTTTAGAAAAAAATACGTTATTGATCATAAAAGAAACTGTACGCGTGAACTTATTATGGAAATCTGTTACATAAACTTATAATAGGAAATCGGTTATGGATGTTTTGAATGTATTATGGAAATCTGTTACATAAAGATATTGTATTCACTATTTCTATACCTTACATTTTCAAAGGACTTGTACAGTGTTTTTTACTTATTTATTATTATTTTTCTAATTAGTCCATTTGAACCAATAGCATATTATAGTTTTCTTTTTCTTAATTATTTTACTTTTAAATTGAATTGTTAGTGGAGACATCTAATACTTTTTGTTTTTTCTTTTATTTATTTGATTATTTTTAATATAAATATTATAATATTTTTATTTTTATTTTTGCAATTTCCTTTGGATAGACTTCGTTTTTCACTTATAATCTAAAGAAATACAATGTTTTATAAAATTCAGAGTATGCAATTTTGATGTGCTTATTTTTATCTATTTTTAGACATAAATTTCATTTAAAACTGAGTTGTACACAATAATATAAAATGATGTCGTTTACCTTTTTTTTATTTAAGCAATATAATATGATGTTTTATAAGTTATTTACTCTTTTCATTATTTGAGTAATACAATATGACATTTACTAAATTTCGAATATATCATTGCGACGTGTTTATTTTTTATCAACGATTCGTTAATATTTTTATTCGAGCGAAATCGATACTTGCATTATAATTGGTTTTATGGTTTTCTCGACATGACGATATAAAATTCATTGAGTTTTTTGTATACAGTTAGACTGTTTACCATTTTTTGTTATCATGAGTTGCATAATATAAAATTTTGAATACACCGTTGCGACATGCTTAATTTAAATACGATCCGATAAAATTTTTAATCGAATAGGTAAATGTAGTTGATTTTTTTTGTTCTATGTCGTGAAGAACCGAACCATACTGTTCGATAGGGGTGTTAAACGGGTCGTGTTCGTGGGTTGGCGGGTTCAACCCGACCCAAACCCGAAAATTTTAGACGAACCCGACCCGAACCCGAAAATCGTTTCATGCATATGAACCCAAACCTGACCCGAATATTCGCAGGTTGACCCGAACCCGACCCGTTCAACCCGAATTTTTTTATTTTTTTTTGTTGTCTCAGCAAATTAATATATTAAAATTTACATCTACTACAAAAAAAAACACAAATTAGATAACAAAACTTACATTAAAAATTATAAAATCTTATGTCAATTTCTATTTTTAAGTTATAAGTATAGCATAAAATACACACCAAATTTAATTTATAACATAAAACATATTGTAAAAAATATATAATATTATAGAAATGGGTTAAACGGGTCAACCCGCCAACCCGACCGGGTTGACCTGAACCTGACCCGTTTAGCTAAACGGGTTGGCGGGTTCAACCTGAAACTGACCCGAACCCATTTAGACTAAACCGAAACCCGCGAATTTCGTGTTAGGTTCGTGTCGTGTTTTCGGGTCGTGTCAGAAATTCACACCCCTACTGTTCGAACTATATCGATATCATTATTGTATTCGTTTTTATGATTTTCTCGATGTGACGATACAAACTAATTGAAAATAAAGTTGTATTGGCAATAGAGTATTATTAGTACCGTAAGCTATAGCGAGTGCCAATGACCAAATTGATGCCCCGACTAAATAGCATCGGTGCTAGTATCGGTATTTGTTTTTATAGTTTTCGATCAATATAAAACACGTGAAGATATCCTTTTGGCTATATCTCTTTTGGTTGCTATAAGAACCGAGCCGATACGGTGCTGACACTTTAACGAATCGAGTTGATGCCGACCATAAGCCTGCCGCGAAGCGCGGGAATCCCACTAGTTTATTACATAAACTTATAATAGAAATAGTTTGTTACTTTCTTACACTATTTTTAGTGGATTGTAATAGTATGTAAAAGTGGACCATTGAGTTGAACATTCATAATTGTTACTTTGTTACATATCATAATAATAAAATAATATTTGATAGCATGTGTTCCAAGTATGCTTAGATCTCTAAAAGTCAGGCAATGAATAAAACATAGGGATAAGAGTGTCTATGTATGAAAACGAAAAACACTACAATCCACGAATCAAAAACACTACAACCCACTGTTCAATGTGAGATGTGCCATCATCTTCCTATTGGTTTTGTCCAATTAAACGAACAATTTATGCAAAATGGAATAGACAAAAAGTTTTTGTGAGCGGTCCCTCACGACCCAACTTGTTTTGCCTCAATAAAAGATACATGTTTTGGCCAGTTATCTGAACCATCCAATTTGAGATAACTTTTCATGCTACTTTTGATCATGTTAGTGCTTCCAATAAGCCTCTTTAGAGACATCAATTTGTCTACCTTTGAAAAAATAAATATATAGGACTTGTATAAACCATCACAAAATTGAGCATGTTGTAATTTCATGGAACAAATGGAACTTTGTTTGAAGTCAAATATCATTTTAACTAATAACAAAAAAAAAAAAAAATAGTTGGTTATGGTATATTTACCTCAATCCCAACATAGATTATATAGATGCCCACTTTATAGACTGCTAGAGATATATTTCAAGTGAAGCATAACTTCACTTTTGAGTCGATCTCTTCTCAATTTCCCACTTGTTGTCGATGGGAATTTCTTAGTTCTTACTCCTGGTTTTAAGAATTTATTTTCTAATAAAAGTCAAATTAGCTACTAATTTCGGATAATCTTTTGCCATCAGTGGATATCCTTCCAAAACAATTACACCAATGCACTCAAAATAGTTGACACAATAAACTACCATATTTGACACATTGCTTTCCCAATAGTTAACGAATTAAAAAATAAAAATAAATAATAGAAGCATACTTGTACATCTTTCTCTCAGGTCTACGGTTTAATACACCTTCAATCAATAACTCTGCACCAGTTGACCCGCATCATTAATCAATTCGGGCCTCAACCCATCACCTATAGTAAACCAAACACCATTTTGCATTAGTTGACCCGCTTCGAGAAACAATCAATAACTTAAACTCGCTTCGCGGTTACTCCCCGGCTGACAACTGTTACAACTCCCACTGCCTCCATTCCTTCACGCAAAAAAACAATATTTGTACTTAATACTCCTGGATATTAACTTGAGATCCATATATTTCAGCCACCACAAACCCTTCAAAAAAAAATATAGAACTATAACCATAGTTCACAATGGTAATACTGGTACTCACAATTTCAGCCCAATTATATACAAATTGGTCGATTAGGGTTATCAATATTTCTAACAAATGAAATGAGTTAAGCTAAAAGATTTAAAGAAAAAAGGAAACATGTCCTATGGGTTACAACTTGAAAATGATCGAAAAGTATTCAAATGCATGAATTTCTTTAAAATGGTTTACTAAGAAAAGTTAAGATTATAATTGTAATAATATAGTGGTGTACATTTATGGTCGTGTTTAACATTTTCTATCTATAGAGTTAAAAAAATAGAGAAAGTGTGTGAAATGGCCTAATGTAACCCATCTCGACTCTCAACAAAAAACCTCGTTTTGATCCGGAACCAATTTGGCAAGTTGCCCAACCTGCCCATTTTGCTAACCTTGATAACAAAGCTAAAGGTGTAGTGCAAAACCAATCTATTTTGAGTAGAACTTAACTTGGCAAGTTATCCAAATTCACCCTCAGTGATAGTTGCACATATGCGTATATCTCTTGAATTTAACATCATTAATCATTATATAACATATAATATAACATCAAAGCTGGCGTGAATGGAACCGCAACTGCCTTGTAGACACCTTTACGGTAATAAAGGCTAATAACCGGATAGGACCCCACATCTAAAAAAATAGAAAACACAAATACCTGAGTCGAACCTACAGGTTCAATACAGAGCTAAATGGGGTCTTGACCAATCGGAAACTGAAAACCAAGCCTTTGCTCCATGTACGTGATTTAATGGCGTATGCTTTGTTTTGGACTGCACTTCTAGCATATATCAATACAAATATATCAAACTGAAGTTTTAAATCATGGGGAACTTCACATTTGGTAATTCACCTTTCGGTTTTGATTAAATATATAAGTGATGCTCTTTTGTGAACCGAAAATGAAAAGAGGGTATGTTTCGTTATCTTTGATCGGAACCCACAAACCCGTTTAGCTAAACGGTACGGGTCAAACTGGTCGGGTTGGTGGGTTGACTCATTTAACCCATTTATAATATATTATATTTTTTTACTATATGTTTTACGTCCTAAACTAAACTGGGTGTATATTTTATGACATAATTATAACTTAAAAAGAGAAATTAGCGTAATATTTTATAGTTTAAATTCATGTTTTTATAAGTAAATTTTAATTTTAGTATAATAATTTGCAAAAAAAAAAAACTAAATAATAAACAAAATTCGAGTTCAACGGGTTAACAACTCGCATATATTCGGGTCGTGTTCGGGTTCATATGTAAGACACGATTTTCAGGTTGGGTCGTGTTTGGGTTCGTCTAAAATTATCGGGTTTGGGACAGGTTGAACCCACCAACCTGGAACACGACCAGTTGAACACCCCTAATTTTACCTCCTCAACTATGAATTTTCTTCACACGGATGAAAACGATGTTTATAACGTGCCGCTACATGACCACTTTTCACCTGTCCAAATGTAGTAAATTTTAGTAAAAAAATACATTAGCAAGAATGAAATATGGCTGCAAACGCAACAAATTCATCTAAAAATATGCAGAGTAACATATTGAATTACATAAAATATCCGAAGACAAAAGGACATATGTAATAACCGAAAATTTAAAATCATTATTCTAGAAATAAAGGAATAATAAACTAATAATTTAACGACCCTCATTAAAAGACCTAATTATTTTATTAAATTAAACCATAGGAAACCCTAATTAAGACACCCAAGTAATTTCGTACAAACCCTAAATTTTTCAGAATTTTCAGAATCAGTATTAGGGCCCCTAAAACTCAGGGGGGGGGGGGGTATTCCCTACTTGATAATTATCTTCATAACTTGCGGACGAAGTTGAATTTAATAATTTCGTCGATTCAGCTAGGCTAGTCCCACACGTGGCAACCCTATACCCAAAATAAGTTGCCACGCGGCCCGCGTAAGAATAGGTTATATGTCACGCGGGCCGCGTCAAGGTCAAAATTTTAGTATAAATAGAGGAGGTTGGGACTTGAATCTGGGCACAAAAACGACGAAGAAACTCTGAATACTCGCTGAGATATCGTCCAATTACTTTCCAAATACACACGAAACACTAATTAAGTATAGCGGAGTGCTGCAGAACAGGGTAATAACTCGATCGCTATTACGATTCATTGTCCGATCGATCAATATATCCAATGGATGTTTAAGTGCTGCCCACATTAGGGTTATACTTTGTCGTTCGTCATTAATTTGACGGATCATCGTTAATTCGATGGATAAAGTATTGTACTTTGTCGTCCGTCATTAATTTGACGGATCATCGTTAATTCGATGGATGAAGTATCGCACTTTGTCGTTCGTTGTGAGAATTTGATCTCGTGAGTTATCGTAAAGGCTGTATTAAGTTACTAACCTAGTTTGTGTGCATGTTATTTAAATTAGGTTAAAAGACTAATCAGTAGTCTAAACTCTGTCCGTATAAATCTGAAATATTATCACAAGGTAGTATCACTTTGGAATTATTAAGGTACGGATCCTTACCCCACTCCTTATTGCTTCATATTCAAATTATATAACCCACTAAATTAATATATCTTTTAAAACTCCTCACGTCTTTGATTATCGATTCATTTGACAGTCCGTTCGATTTCTATTCAAATCATTTGATTTAAGTTTTCATGTCATGCGATAATATTATGTTAGTTGTACTCATTATCGCATGTTCCAATATATGTTCCGTTTTGTTATGAAAATAAGTTTTATAAGTTATATGAATAAGTCCAATTGTACTCTGATACCCTGAGTATCGCTTCTCGTGGAGTGTCCCACGAGCATGTTGTTGCGGCATCGACATCATGTGCTCCATCCGTGACGGAGAGATCAGTTCACGGCGTCTCTTAAGTACAAGTGTGGTACATAAGGCTATTAGGAGGCGTATGGATCGATCCTAGGATTTAAGTATAAGGAGGTGGATAACGGGTATGCCAATTCGCCATCTCATGTGATAATTATGCAGGAGTAGCTACCTGTGTATTGTCACGTTTTAAGTTTGCTCATGGGTACATCCGTAAGATATGATTATGAAATTACGTTAATTGCGTCAAGTTTCATCCGAATAAATAAAGGGTTATTTGTTATTTGAGCCTATTATTCCGTACTGAGCATTCGGCTCATTCTGTATAAATTTTGTATTTACAGGTCAGCAGGTTACTTTGGGCGGGGAAAAGAGAGAAGAATAAAGCCTAGGAATAAATCTGAAGATGTTAGTTAATTAAAGTCGAAGGTCTCCGCTTGTATAATTAACCTTAAGTTTAGTTGTTATGTCGTTATATCCTTGTCCAATAAATAAATAAATGAAATTATGACTTTTGTTTATGATACTGTTATTGTGACACGTTAGCCCTTCCGGGTTGGGGTGTTACAGCTATGGTATCAGAGCAAAGGCTCTTTCCTGTAGAAAACTTGAAGATAGTAATTAAAACCTGTGAGGAATGGGTAGATATCTATGATAGGATTCAACTTGATCTCTTATTTGGTTTAACTCCTATGTTTATTCGTATAGATGCCTCCTTGTCGTCCGCTACGTAAGAGTACTCGTACTAACCATGTGCGTAACAACACTTCTTCAAATGAGACTCCAGTTGATCCAAACGTAATTAATGCTATCAACCAGGCTGTTGCCGGGTTGCTTCCAAACCTGGTTGCTCAAACAGCTGAGGCCGTTATTCAACAAACTCGTCATCCAGAAGGCACTAACACTAATCCGACCTCTGGTGGTGAAACTCGTGAGAATACCACGAACAATACTACTTAGAGTATAGACATATGGATTAGTAAATTTCAAAAACAAAGCCGAAATCCTTTAGTCACGCTATTAATCCAGTCGAAGCAAGAAACTGGATAGCTCATATTGAAAAGATCTTCGGAGTTCTTGGAGTTCCGGAGCAATACAAAGTTAGATTGGCTACCTACAAATTTGAAGATGACGCACAAACTTGGTGGGAAGGATATAAGCAAGTCAAAGGAGGGGATGATTTTGATGCTAATCTTTCATGGGTCGACTTTCGTAATATCTTTTACGATAAGTATTTTTCGACCGCTGATAAAGAAGCTTATATCAGGGAGTATGCAATAATTCGACAGGGGAGTGATGAACCAGCCTCTGAGTTCATTACTCGATTTTCAAGGTTGGCTAGTATTGTAGGAGACGTTGCAGGATCAGCAGAAGTCCAGGCAGAAAAATGCAAGTGGGCAGTTAATGATCGAATTCGGAAGTCGATCATGTACATGAAATTTAAGGATATCACCGAAGTTGCTGATGCAATCAAAACTTTTGAATTCGAAAGGAAAGAATTCTTATCTCGAACTGGGGATAATAAGAAGAGAAATAGGGAAGGACAATTTAAGCAGGAAAACGACCAATCATCCACTACGCCACAGCATCAAGATCGCAAAGTGCAAGGAAATCAAAACTCTGGAAATCAGGCACGTCCATGGCAACCTAGATTGCAAAACCCGAGGTCGGCTCAAAACCAAAGTCAGTTGTATGCAGAACCTATTAGAGCTCAACCACTGAATCAACATGTAAACCCGAATCAGATTACATATCCTCTATGTAATACTTGTGGTAAGAGACATCAGGGCGTATGTCACCGAAGTACAGGAGCATGCTTTAGATGTGGCCAAACTGGACACATGATTAAGGAGTGTACAAAGAAAGACACTAAGAAGAATAACCGACCAAACGTTGCACCACCAAATGTTGGAGGAAGAGTTTTTGCACTTTCTGCTATTGATGCTGCTAATGTTCCAGGTACTGTATCTGGAACCCTTCAGATTGGTGAACGTAGTATCTATGTGTTATTCGATACAGGAGCGACTCATTCTTTAGTATCCCATTCGTTTACTAAGTACCTTCCGATAAGACCAACTCTCTTAAATCATACTTTAACCATTTCCACTCCCATGGAAAACTCATCCGTAATCACTTCCGTATATAAAGATTGTCCGATCCGTATTGATTCTATTGTGTGTAAGGCCGATCTATTTCCAATACATATGTGTGATTTTGATGTTATTCTAGGAATAGATTGGTTGTCTAGACATCGTGTAACTATAGATTGTCATTCTCGCCGTGTTATTTTCGGTGATCTTCATCATCCTGATATTATATATCAGGGAACTCAAGCTCATAAATCTCTTAAGATTATTTCTGCGCTCAAGGCTCGAAAATTCTTATCCAACGGCTGTGCTGGATTCCTAGCATCGATTAAGGATACTTCTGCTAGTGTTAAGAGTATTGATAACCACTCCGTTGTTCATGAATATCCTGATGTATTTCCGGATGAACTTCCAGGATTACCACCCGACCGTCAGGTAGAATTCACCATCGACTTGATCCCTGGTGCCGAACCTATTTCTAAAGCTCCATATCGTATGGCTCCAATGGAACTGAAGGAGTTGAAGGAACAATTGCAAGAATTGTTAGATCTGGGATTCATAAGACCCAGTGTTTCACCTTGGGGTGCTCCGGTCTTATTTGTGAAGAAGAAAGACGGTAGTATGCGTTTATGTATTGACTACCGAGAGCTGAACAAGATTACTATTCGTAATCAGTATCCTCTACCTCGCATTGATGATCTTTTTGATCAACTTCAGGGGGCTCAGTTCTTCTCAAAAATCGACTTGAGGTCCGGGTATCATCAGCTAAAGATCAAGAATGATGATGTTCCCAAGACCGCCTTTCGTACTCGATACGGTCATTACGAATTTTTGGTTATGCCCTTTGGGCTAACTAATGCACCCGCAGTCTTTATGGATTTGATGAATCACGTATTTCACAAATTCCTAGACAAATTCGTTATTGTCTTTATCGATGACATTCTAGTGTATTCTAAGAGTCACGAAGAGCATGAAGCACATCTACATACATTACTTGGAACCTTGCGACATGAGAAGTTGTACGCTAAGTTTTCCAAATGTGACTTTTGGCTTAGCCAAGTGGCATTTCTAGGTCATGTCATATCAGCAGAGGGAATTATGGTAGACCCAACAAAGGTTGAAGCTATTACAAAATGGCCAAGACCCACTTCTGTTACCGAAATACGAAGTTTCTTGGGTCTTGCTGGCTATTACCGAAGATTCGTTGAAAGATTCTCGGTAATCGCTTTACCACTCACAAAACTCCTAAGGAAAGGGGTGAAGTACTCATGGAATGAGGAACAAGAGAAAAGCTTTGAAGAATTGAAGAAACGACTCGTATCCTCTCCGATACTCGCTCTCCCTTCTGGATCAGGAGGTTACCAAGTCTACAGTGATGCCTCAAAGAAAGGATTAGGTTGTGTGCTAATGCAACATGGGAAGGTTATCGCTTATGCCTCCCGTCAGTTGAAGCCTTATGAAGTTAACTACCCTACACATGATTTAGAACTAGCCGCAGTCGTCTTTGCACTTAAGATTTGGCGACACTATCTGTATGGTGAGAGTTGTGACATCTTTACCGACCACAAGAGTCTCAAATACATATTTACGCAGAAAGAGCTAAATATGAGGCAAAGAAGGTGGTTAGAACTTTTAAAAGATTACGACGCAAATATTCAATACCATCCAGGCAAAGCCAATGTTGTAGCTGACGCATTGAGCCGAAAGAATTCCGGGACTATATCTTGCTTACAAATTCAGCCTCGTATTAGGAGGGATCTCGAAAGGATGAACATTTAGCTTCAGGTTAGTAAATCGGATGGATATCTAGCTAGAATGCAGATTGAACCTGACCTCATATCACGGATCAAAGATGCACAAAAGCAAGATGGAGAACTTTGGGCAATTGTGCAAAATCTTGAGGTGGGTAAGCAATCTGAATTTAGTATAGACCATCAGGGGGTGATTTGGTGTGGCAAAAGACTTTGTGTACCCGATGACTTCAGCCTTCGTGAGTCATTATTAGCCGAAGCTCACAGCTCACCATTTTCAATTCACCCAGGATCTACTAAGATGTATCGAGACTTAAGACAAAACTTCTGGTGGAATGGCATGAAGGAAGACGTTGCTCGATACGTAAGTAAATGCCTCACTTGCCAACAAGTGAAAATTGAACACAAACGAGCAAGTGGTCTGTTGCAGCCATTGGATATTCCCATATGGAAGTGGGATGAGATAACAATGGATTTTGTTACCGGTTTGCCTAAGACTTTCAAGAAGAATGATGTTATATGGGTTGTTGTTGATAGATTGTCGAAGTCAGCACATTTATACCGATTCAGCAAGGATTTTCGGTTAATAAGTTATCCGAAATATTTCTTCAAGAGATTATTCGACTTCATGGCACACCATCTTCCATTGTTTCCGATAGAGACCCACGTTTCACCTCACGATTTTGGAAAGGTTTTCAGGCAGCTTGGGGTACACGACTGAAGTTTAGTACGGCTTTTCATCCACAAACAGATGGACAGTCAGAACGTACGATTCAGACCTTGGAAGACATGCTCCGAGCATGTGCACTTGAATGGTCTGGAAACTTGGATGAATATCTATGCCTTGTTGAGTTCGCTTACAACAATAGTTGGCAAGCAAGTATTGGCATGGCACCTTTTGAGCTTTTGTACGGTCGGAAATGTCGCGCACCGATATGCTGGGATGAAGTTGGAGAAAAGATTATTGAAGGACCAGAACTAGTTCAGATTACAAACGAAAAAGTCACTATGGCACGAGAAAAACTGAAAGAAGCTCAGAGCAGACAAAAGAGTTATGCAGATCAAGATAGACGACCACTCGAATTTAAAATTGGCGACCACGTATTCTTAAAAGTATCACCTTGGCGTGGCGTTCGTAGATTTGGAATTAAAGGAAAGCTTAGTCCTCGTTTCATAGGTCCGTTTGAAATCCTTGAAAGAATTGGAGAAGTATCATATCGACTAGCTTTACCGCCTCAACTCTCTCACGTTCATAACGTTTTTCATGTCTCCTCGTTAAGAGGATATAATTATCATCCACTACATGTCATTAGTTATCCGTTACTTACAATTCACGAAGATTTGTCCTACGAAGAGGAGCCAGAAGCCATTTTAGATCGACAAGAAAGGGTTTTGCGTAGGAAAGTAATTCCGTTTGTTAAAATCCTCTGGAAGAATCACTCTGAACACGAAGCAACATGGGAATCTGAAGAATCAATTCGCTCTTTATACCCTAATCTATTCTAGCAATAGAATTTTAGTTAAGGTAATGGTAAACCTTGCTAATTGATCTATGTTCATTTATTTCTGCTTATGGTCATTCATGCTTTACCTTATGTGAATATATTTTAGTTATGATTAAGCATATTTAAGTAGGAGATTTTTGTTATATAAGTTAATAACTCTGCTATGAAAATTCCGTTCCCGTTACTTATACGATATATTTGAAAATTTTCGAGGACGAAATTTCTTTTAAGGGGGTAATAGTTGTAATAACCGAAAATTTAAAATCATTATTCTAGAAATAAAGGAATAATAAACTAATAATTTAACGACCCTCATTAAAAGACCTAATTATTTTATTAAATTAAACCATAGGAAACCCTAATTAAGACACCCAAGTAATTTCGTACAAACCCTAAATTTTTCAGAATTTTCAGAATCGGGATTAGGGCCCCTAAAACTCAGGGGGGGGGGGGTATTCCCTACTTGATAATTATCTTCATAACTTGCGGACGAAGTTGAATTTAATAATTTCGTCGATTCAGCTAGGCTAGTCGCACACGTGGCAACCCTATACCCAAAATAAGTTGCCACGCGGCCCACGTAAGAATAGGTTATATGTCACGCGGGCCGCGTCAAGGTCAAAATTTTAGTATAAATAGAGGAGGTTGGGACTTGAATCTGGGCACAAAAACGACGAAGAAACTCTGAATACTCGCTGAGATATCGTCCAATTACTTTCCAAATACACACGAAACACTAATTAAGTATAGCGGAGTGCTGCAGAACAGGGTAATAACTCGATCGCTATTACGATTCATTGTCCGATCGATCAATATATCCAATGGATGTTTAAGTGCTGCCCACATTAGGGTTATACTTTGTCGTTCGTCATTAATTTGACGGATCATCGTTAATTCGATGGATAAAGTATTGTACTTTGTCGTTCGTCATTAATTTGACGGATCATCGTTAATTCGATGGATGAAGTATCGCACTTTGTCGTTCGTTGTGAGAATTTGATCTCGTGAGTTATCGTAAAGGCTGTATTAAGTTACTAACCTAGTTTGTGTGCATGTTATTTAAATTAGGTTAAAAGACTAATCAGTAGTCTAAACTCTGTCCGTATAAATCTGAAATATTATCACAAGGTAGTATCACTTTGGAATTATTAAGGTACGGATCCTTACCCCACTCCTTATTGCTTCATATTCAAATTATATAACCCACTAAATTAATATATCTTTTAAAACTCCTCACGTCTTTGATTATCGATTCATTTGACAGTCCGTTCGATTTCTATTCAAATCATTTGATTTAAGTTTTCATGTCATGCGATAATATTATGTTAGTTGTACTCATTATCGCATGTTCCAATATATGTTCCGTTTTGTTATGAAAATAAGTTTTATAAGTTATATGAATAAGTCCAATTGTACTCTGATACCCTGAGTATCGCTTCTCGTGGAGTGTCCCACGAGCATGTTGTTGCGGCATCGACATCATGTGCTCCATCCGTGATGGAGAGATCAGTTCACGGCGTCTCTTAAGTACAAGTGTGGTACATAAGGCTATTAGGAGGCGTATGGATCGATCCTAGGATTTAAGTATAAGGAGGTGGATAACGGGTATGCCAATTCGCCATCTCATATGATAATTATGCAGGAGTAGCTACCTGTGTATTGTCACGTTTTAAGTTTGCTCATGGGTACATCCGTAAGATATGATTATGAAATTACGTTAATTGCGTCAAGTTTCATCCAAATAAATAAAGCGTTATTTGTTATTTGAGCCTATTATTCCGTACTGAGCATTCGGCTCATTCTGTATAAATTTTGTATTTACAGGTCAGCAGGTTACTTTGGGCGGGGAAAAGAGAGAAGAATAAAGCCTAGGAATAAATCTGAAGATGTTAGTTAATTAAAGTCGAAGGTCTCCGCTTGTATAATTAACCTTAAGTTTAGTTGTTATGTCGTTATATCCTTGTCCAATAAATAAATAAATGAAATTATGACTTTTGTTTATGATACTGTTATTGTGACACGTCAGCCCTTCCGGGTTGGGGTGTTACAACATAGTCTTATGTACTTGCCCATATATACAATGATTATATTATGTCTTTTAAATCATAACAGTAGCACTTGATGTTCTCTATTTTATTGCGGAATAATCTACTAAATTCTCTATAAATCACAATTCTCAACCTACAGTTGAGCTTCACATGAAAGAATTGCTTGGTATCTAGACATCCAGTTACCAACTAAAATAATATCCAATATGAAAAAGGTACTACATGGTACCAAGATTAGATAATCGACCACAGCCATAGGGTTACGATGCTTTAAGACTTCTATTGGTACCACTCAAGTGCCGAAGTACTCACAAAACCAATCATCAGATTCACCATATCTAAACTAAACGAAATAACCATTAGAACTGGCAAAACAAATGCAATTTATTTTTACCCAAACCTTATAGCTAGGGGTGTTCAAAAAAATCCGGATCCGAAACCGAATCCGACATATCCGAAAATCCGTATCCGAAATTTCGGATATCCGAAAATTGGATAATCCGAATTTTCGGATTCGGATATGAATTTCAAAAATTTCGGATAATGCGATTATCCGACATCCGAAAACTAATTATTTTTTTATAAATATATATAGTTTATGAGCATTATATTTTGTTTGAAGTATTGTAAAAGTTAGTAAAAAAGTAGTAAATAATTGTATTCGTGTGAATTTATGATTGTTTTTAGTTTTAAATGTTGGAAATTTATAAAATCGAATATAAGTTTAGTTTTAATCTATACACGAAACGGATTTTTTGATTTTTTTTATAATGTTTGGATATCCGAATTCGTATCCGAAATTTCGGATATCCGATTTTCGGATATCCGAAATTTCGGATACGGATATCAATATTCACTATCCGAAATTTTCAGATATTCGGTTTTCGGAATATCCGAACTTGAACACCCCTACTTATAGCAAACAAAGCAATACCCATTATAGCTGGATTTTTACCTTCAAATTAAAATATAATTTAACCCTAAATGTGATTGAAGATCAAAACATACCTGCTAAAGGGTTGAGGGTTGAAGTGAGGATTGAAGTAACATGGATTCGAGCAGGGATTATGTGTTTGTCCCGAAAAACCCGTGATATCACTCAATGGTTCGTTCGAACGCGGAATATAAGATCAACCCGATAAGAACAAAAAGAAATATTTTATTAAAGAACTCAGTGCCGCTGCTTAGATCGCACACAGTCTCGAAGACTGTCTGGTACGATCTCCGAGAACCTTGCACACAATCTCTAGAATTGTCTGGTACAAGGCTCCCTATTTAGGGCTACATCATTACAATGGAGAGCTCTACTACAATATTCCAAACAAGACTATATATATGAGCCTCTACCCCATTGGCCCACATGGCCTAGCCCAAGCCCAAATGCTAATCTAAACCAAATAGACATAAATAAAAGTAATAAAGATAAGCGTAAAACTCTTGGACCTAACAATTTCACCCTAGTTTTATGCTCTCTTTATTACGGTTTAGATAGTCTCCAATCTTGGGTCTTCCTTTTTTAGTGGCCCAGCAGTGAACGAGCCCATCCTCCATAAACCTTCCGGTCCAACAAGAACTGATTCAAATATGCTCCAAAATATTCCAGTTCAATCTTTAAATCAAACATTTGGGCCCAGCTACACTCTTCAATATTCCAGACGGATGAAATGAACCAACACAATCATACCTGGTCAATGTGGCCCCTATTAAAATCCATGAATTATTTCCCACAAATCTGAAAATGCTAATCCACGTGCACCCAATAAAACAAATCTGATTTGTGCATGACTGTCGCAAGAAAGAAATAATCCCAAACCAATCATTTAGTAATGATTATAATCCATAAAAAAATCATGCGGCCCACTCTTCAAACATTGTTCGGTCAGGGAGTGGAAAAAGTCCATCTTCACAGCAGGTCCCACCACACATTTTACAGCCATTCGAGACCCTTGATCAGGTTCTTCATCTGACGGCTGAGAATTATTAGGGTTTTTAAAATCAAAGAATTGACATCCTATGCGGTGGAGTGGTAAGGGAGAGATCTTTTGTTTCAAGTGACCCAAGTTCAATTCCTGCCCCTAGCATTTAGTTTCTGCGGCACCTGGTGATGATGGGAGACTAGGCGAGTAGGCGGCGATCACTAGTTCGATCCTTGAACTGAGCGGGTTTTACCTCACCGCACTGTCGTGCCTTCGGGCGAGTGTTCACGGGCTTCGGCCCTAGATGAGGGTTTTACCTGGTTCGGAAAGCGAGTGTATCCCGATATGGTGAATTTCGCCAGTAACCCATTTGAAGGATTCATTGGCCGTTAAAAAAAAAGTGATATCCTATGCAGCCATCAAGGAATGTTCTTCAACATTCTTTTGCTGATGATGCGTGACATCATCATCATCATCAAACATCGAGATCATTATCCTTCAATCCGAGACACATCCTGATCATCAACCTTCAACGGAGCTAGTTTAATCCGAGATAACGTAAAACATTTCAACACATTCGTTTTCTTTTTCTAAACGTATCCTCATCGTCTCCGACGACCTCCGTCATCTCCGATGTTATCACTGAAGATGATGATTCCATCTAAACCCACGAGCCATTCTACTCAAAACTCCAATTGCAAGACTCTTCCGAAATCATTCATAACGAAATGTGTTCAAACCCAGATCTGAGTCTTGTGATATCACGATTTCAAAATTGAAACCGGAAGGACTAATCTTCATTCCTTTCGCACACCTCACCACCAGACGCACATGTCCGTTCCGATAACCACCCTTGAACGAACCTCCGCCACTGCGCCGTTCTCTTCTTCCGCCATCTCTTCCTACTGTTTGAAACCGTCAAGAGAAAGTGAAATAGTGGGTTGTAGCAGTAACGCTCCGATTGATCCATCAGCAGAACCTGCTGCGATGGAGATGGAGGTGTTCGGCTGCTGAACTTTTTGTTTCTGTTTATAACCTCAACCAAAACCCTCCCTCGAAATACACAGTGGGTGTGATTCTGAAAGTCAACAGATGAATAATTTCCGCTCGACACCCAAGAACAAAAATGCTGGATGTTTATGTCAAATGGTATGATTGTTCAACACAAAACATAAAGAAACAAAACAAAACCCTAGAGAAGCGACAAAACGGTGACGAAAAATATTATTAACCCAAACCAAAACAATTCCCCCCAGAAACCCTTTGATCTTACAACAAACAGATGTTCAATACAATCAACTGATATCAATATCAGCTGATGAACATACAAAAAAGATAAGAATCACGCAGGATTCAACAACTTGAATCAAACCCTAACGAATAGAAAAGATAACAGACATAACAAACAACAATAACAACTTATCAAGATATTCACCAGATCTTCAACAGGTAGTTTCCGAAGAAACAGAACTCTTTTGATCACTGGACAAGAACTTCAATAGATCTACCACAATCCAGGGAATAGCTGACAGGCTGATATGAAACCACGAGAGTCTAATGCGTAAATAATGAGCCATTTACAAACCCTAACTGAGAGACCGACTTTTATATACCGAAACATGGAATTTTCACTTTACACCACAAGAATAGGTCCTCCTGATCGGACCCCCTGAAACATTTCATATACACCCCTCCAACTTCAACCTGAACACAAAAAAACTTGAAAAGAAAATAGTTATAACAAACCAAGACAGTTACAACAACTAGAGCCCAGAACCCAGAGCCCAGTTCAGATATATACAGGCCCAATAACAAGACACAACAGCAGCCCAGTTCAGATATAGCCCAATGATAAATAACAACCATAATATATGAATTAATTTCTTGTCTTTCAACATTCCCCCATCATTCATATACTATGTATGTTAATATCAGAGCCCAACTTATCACACATAAGACCATGTTGCAACTAGGATGACAATTGAGAATATTATTTTTAACATGCCCCCTTCATTCAGTGGCAAACATGTCTAAATGTCCTATTTCCTCCCAAAGGGATTGATGTCGGTAAACACCCAACCCCTATGCAAAAAAACTCCACAACCTGAACATCTGTATGAACCTTTTCAGGTTCAACAATACCAAACACAAAGTTCCTTTCACAAGATGCAGATTTATTTCAACATGATAACACCTCTCATAGAAAACAGAATTCATACAAATTAATATGATACTTTTACAAAGCTTTAACAAGTAAAATTCAGTTAACACCAAGTATTTATCAAAACTATACAAACTGATCCACCTATAACAGTGCCATATATACAACACCATAGAGAAACAAATAAAAAAATAGTGTTTCTATACCCATTTTCCTATCACAGACATACTAAGAATTCAGACAAATTACAAGACGAGACATGAGATTCTTTGAAGAAAACACACATACCAACAACAAACCAAAGAACTCTCTATAACAAACAATCAACAATATAGACAAACTGTTATGACAAAAAAACCAGACATCAATGATAGCTAACACAAATTCTGACAAAATACACAACCAGAAACAAATCTCTCACACAAGAGAAAAAATACAAGGCTAACATCACATACATCCAAGAAATAAGACATATTCAAGACAAAGGCACAGTCAAACAATCCTGATTAAACTCGAAATTACACAATTTGAAACCAGAACAATACATCTTACAAAAGATAACATACAAGGCTGATACACATACCAAATAATCTTGACAATAAAATCGGTTAAACCTGAACCACACAGTTCAACTAACCATACAAACAAGATCATAGACAAGCAGACATAGCGACTGCAACCAAAAGACAATTTTATTAACACTCAAGACAAAAATCCTCAACCTATAGGCTCCAAAGATATGCTTACACAACATCAAGAATAAACTTGAATACACAAATACACCTGGTTATATATGAAATGTAAAGAGACTAATCAATTATCAACAAAATATAAGATTCTATTATCAAGACATATAGATATGTGATACAACAACCCAAGAAAGCATGCACAAGTTTATTGAACATTTCAAAAATTTGAATCTTGAACTACACTTAACATCTAACATTTCTCATATAAACAGACAATGTTTTTGAGTTTAAAATAAACTTGATAACAAAACAGATTGAGTCAGAATAAGAACGAATCATAAAAGCAATGATGTTCATTTGTAAATGTCATACTACATCTTGTGGTGAATATAGACAACACCAAACAAAACACCCATTAAACATGTTTAAAGACAAAAAATGATTAAAAATCTTGTTAAATCATTTGAAACAAAACATTTATCATCAGACAAATATTCCAACTTTCTGTAATCTAGTAATATCATGAGAAAACTGACAATACAAACACAAAGAAACAAATCATTAGAAAATGTTCTTATTCGAACAAGATAAGACCATTAGACTCTACAACAATATCAAATATGAACCAGATCAACAAGAAACAACAAAACATGAAACTTGTCCACACGAGAAGCTTATTCACACAGTCAGTTGCACATGGATATAGGAACATACATACCACACAGACAGCCTTCTACAAAGAAGATACAAAACAAAAGCAATCTTCAACACAAAGACGCTTATCAAGATACCATGATGATACACATACAACGATACAAATTTCTGAACAACTCAGCCAGAATACAGAATCACAAGATTCAATGACCACATATTTATTATCACAAAAGCATACAAATGCACAACACTATCAGACACACATCCGATAAACATAAAGTCACACAACTTCTAAGACAAGACAAGATTTGTAAACACGATCATCAAACAGCAATAATCAACTTTAAACTTGAAGAAGCAAGAAACGATACTTTAGGGAACAAACGATACGAGAGTTACAGGAAAAAATCTTATGAATTTCTCACATAATACAACTCTACTAAAAATTAACAGAATTTTAACTAAGAAGTCTAAATTCATGATGAGTACATGTGAAGCAGACAAGTTGTAGAGAAAAACAAGATCGAAAAAAAAAAGAAGTACACACTTCTATACCAACCAGCAACTATAGCCTAAACAAATAGTAAAATACAAAATCACTTCATTTAATATCTCACACACACGGCTATAAAAACATTCAATAAACAATTTTGAACCAATACACTGAACCACATGATTCAACCATCAGAAGACAAACTTTCAAACTAAACAACGTATGTCAGAGTTAGTAACCAATTTTTTAGTTAGACAACCTCCTCTATCATGAAAATCAAACGACCAAACATGTAAAACATAGTAGACATGGTCCTTATAACACAATTTTAAGATTCTGGATAACCATTAAATTTAAAAACAAAACTCTGTTATAAACCTTTTTAAAAAAAACAAAGTTCCATTCAACAATTTTAATAGTCATATAGTGACATATGTTTTAAACAACCTCTTTACCACAAACCACATAGACACAGAGGAAAATATCACACACGACTCATATGACAAACAGACATTTTGAATGTTTTTTTTTTAACAAAAAACTTTGAGCAAACAAACAACTCCAGAATCTCCCCTTTACAAACAACACAAGGTAAAAGCAACAAACTGTAAAACTAAGTCTACAAACGACGAACAGCCAACAAATAACCACAACAACAGTTAATCACATAGACAAAGAGAATCAAACAATAAATCAGCCAAGAACCAACAAAAAAAAAACCAGCTAGACAAAAAACTAGATGTAAAATCCTAAGGCGAAGCTGTATCAGTTTCCAGATTCCAGGTTCATCACTTATAGTGCTTGGACAGGTCTTAATACAGGAGCTAACTCTAAACATAACTGATCCACTACATGATACTATAACAAGAAAATCAGATAAAAAAAATAGAAACAGCAAGTAACACAAAATATACACAAAAGAATGAAGCAATCGCAATCAAGTAGCCAGTCCTCACTACCCTGACATCAACTAAAAAACAAAACTGATATAAGAGAGGAAAGATCTTACAGAAGGTGCGCATTACTTCAACAGAGATCAGAACTCCTGGTCCGTTTGACCAGAACCACAAAACCCTAACTAGGGGTTCGGCCGCATAAGAATAGCCTCTCCAAGATTAAGATGATTTAAATCATAACAATTAGATCCAGATCCCACATTCCTCATCTCCACACACAACCATGGGTCAAGAAACTCCAGGCGGCATGAACCGGCAAGGTCCACCAAGTGACCGGAACAACTCCGACGACAAAAAGTACGAACCACCGGCAAGAGTTGTCCTGAAACAGTGAAAACAAAAGGGACCAGAAGCAGCACCAAGACTACCAATAGTAACACCACATTCAGAGTGCAGATTATGGCTGTTAAAACTCGAACGAATAACGGATAACTTTTTAATGGAGGAAGAGTTAAAAAAGATGATTGTAACAAGAAGAAATTGAATGGTCGGTTTTTAGAACCAAGGAGTTTGCAGAGAGAAAAAAAATGAAGACAAAACCATTTTGTAGCTCAGATCAACTGAACGGAACCCTAATTTTAGGGGTTATTGTTATTATTTTTTAACCCTCAAATTACACCAAACCAGATCCACAATTTCAATACAACCCAAAAAACAATCTACCAAAATTGAACCCCCAATAATCTGATCAAACACTAGTTTTCTAGATCATCAAATCTGATAAAACAAAAAACCATCCAATCTTGATATCGAACTGTAAATCACCAGAGCATAAGAACATAAGACGAAAACTCTAAAACAACACTAGACCAAAAAAAAACAGTGGAAGAACACAAAATCTGAGCCTTGTAGCTCTTATACCATGTCAAATGGTATGATTGTTCAACATAAAACATAAAGAAACAAAACAAAACCCTAGAGAAGCGACAAAACAGTGACCAAAAATATTACTAACCCAAACTAAAACAATTTCCCCCCAGAAACCCTTTGATCTTACAACTTGTAAGATCAACAACAAACATATGTTCAATACAATAAACTGATATCAATATCAGCTGATGAACATACAAAAAAGATAAGAATCACGCAGGATTCAACAACCTAACGAATAGAACTGATAACAGACATAACAAACAACAATAACAACTTATCAAGATATTCAGCAGATCTTCAACAGGTAGTTTTCGAAGAAACAGAACTCTTTTGATCACTGGACAAGAACTTCATTAGATCTACCACAATCCAGAGAATAGCTGAGAGGCTGATATGAAACCACGAGAGAGTCTAATGCGTAAATAATGAGCCATTTACAAACCCCAACTAAGAGACCGACTTTTATATACCGAAACATGGAATTTTCACTTTACACCACAAGAATAGGTCCTCCTGATCGGACCCCCTGAAACATTTCATATACACCCCTCCAACTTCAACCTGAACACAAAAAAACTTGAAAAGAAAATAGTTATAACAAACCAAGACAGTTACAACAACTAGAGCCCAGAACCCAGAGCCCAGTTCAGATATATACAGGCCCAATAACAAGACACAACAGCAGCCCAGTTCAGATATAGCCCAATGATAAATAACAACCATAGTATATGAATTAATTTCTTGTCTTTTAACAGTTTATAAACGTAAATAAATTCGCTGGAACAATAACAACTCAAAAACATCAGCAGATCTTAAACTTTTCAGATCTGTGAATAAATACCAGATTTCAATAAACCGAGATCTCTCTCCATTTTCGAACATTCATCCCCGACACTGTGCAAAATATCTTCTCGTTCTTCGAGTGATATCAAAACCGAGCCTTTGAAAGACTTCAATGGCTCTGATACCACTTGTTAGTCTCGAAAAACCCGTGATATCACTCAACGGTTTGATCGAACGCGAAATATAAGATCAAACCGGTAAGAACAAAAAGAAATATTTTATTAAAGAAATCAGTGCCGCTGCTTAGATCGTACACAGTCTCGAAGACTGTCTGGTACGATCTCCGAGAACCTTGCACACAATCCCTAGGATTGTCTGGTACAAGGCTCCCTATTTGGGGCTACATCATTACAATGGAGAGCTCTACTATAATATTCTAGACAAGACTATATATGAGCCTCTACCCCATTGGCCCACATGGCCTAGCCCAAGCCCAAATGCTAATCTAAACCAAATAGACATAAATAAAAGTAATAAAGATAAGCGTAAAACTCTTGGACCTAACATGATGGTTCGTCAGTGGGTAGTTTGGTGTTTCATAAAAAAACCTAAAATTACAAAATATATATATATATATATATATATATATATATATATATATATATATCATAACAACAACAACAAACAACAATGAAAATTAACCCTAAACACCAAAAAACAGACATCAATAGCCCTAAACATAATTCAGCTATACAAAAATTTAAACTTGAAAAAAAAACAAAACGAAGAAACTCATACGAAAATAACAATAACACAAAATTATCACACATTCCAACCTCAAATCAGCCGTAGAACAACCACAAACTTCTATGATTGTAGGTATAAACAAAAACCTAGTCACTGGTTAGTATTACACTCACAAAAGTTCACACTATTCAATCCATAAAAGAATATAAACTTACTTTCGTAATATCCTTAGTGATTGCACACTTCAATTTCCGCCATAATTTCAGCCATCCAACTGGTACTAAGGAAACTCATACTAAGGAAACTCTTAGTTATGAATCAAAATCAGGACATCTGAAACTGGAGAATTTCAACATAACCTGAAAGAAGGCGCATAAAGTAACCGGAGATGACGCAGTGAAGAGAAAGAGAATGCTGGAGACAAATTGCTGCAAAATAAACCTAAAAATCAGAAGTAGAGACATAAAAGGAGGAAATAAATGTGGGGATGAGAACATGCTAAAACATAAGAAACCCAAAAACACGCTTTCCACATGGGGTTAAACCTAAGCAAACAGGAATGCATAACACCATCAAAACAACATCTAAACCTTAGAGGCATATGGAAATAAATCATGTTTATACATTTGTGAAAGAGTGTTTAAACGAATATAAGTTTCGGGTCAACCTCAACATCAAACTTGAGACGATAAACCAGTTGGTATCGATCCAAATGAGTTGGCTCAGATCAGGTTATTGGACCGCAATGGCTGCAACATCGGTTGCAAGTGAAGTAAATTGCACTTGCCAGCCTAGAATGTGCCACGCCAAAAAAACGATCTTCAACGTAGTCATCACAGCCTCATGGAACTTTTCACGATTCTTATGAGCGGTGAGTCGCTGCTGAACATGCGTATGGTACGCAGATATTCATAATTCTATTTTTTTGAGAGTCCGCCCCCAGGTTTTTAAAGGAACTGTTGCAGGTACTCCAAATTGAGTCGTCATCATCGTTATCTGAGACGACCCTATATGTTGCTGGAATAATAGGTTGGGTTTGAGCAAAGTTTTGTCACCAGACATCACCCCTCACATAACACTTCAAGAAGTGGCCTTGCAAGAAAAAAAAAACATTAACATTTTCAATCTTTGAATGTGAATCATTTAAATTACTTGAAGGTTCTTGAACACATGATAATTTCTGTACATATATAACTTTTTTTAAGAAAAAAAAACTAAATCAGCATCAAATAGATACAATAATACAGAACATAGGCTTAAATTTATCATAGTAAAGTGCAATAAAACGATATTTATATAAATTTTACAACTCAAAAGAAACATGATAGCAATTAGTAGGAGCAGACTTACATAGCCGAAAAGGAAAAAACATAAGAATTTTTTCTATAGTTTCTTCTCATACTCATCACATCAGCAGTGTTATCATCCTAAAATTTGGGTAAATATCCAAAAATTCAAAAACCAATTAGCATAAAGATGCATTGCCAGATTAACAAAACTATCATCGAGCATTATTGGGCCAATTAGATGTGCAAGTTTAAACTTCAAAGTGAACATTGCATCTTAAAGAGTCACAATCAAATAATAAGATGTTCAAACCTGATTATCCAAATATGTTAATTTACCCTCAACTATCATAAACTTCCTAACCACAATCATCTCACCCAACACTAACAGATGAATACTGCACAAATAAAAGCAACACAATACCAAACATAGTTATACAGATATTACTGCTAGTAAATAATACCATCTTGTGTGAGCAAAGGATAATCCCCAGTACTAAGAGTATACCAATTAGTGTTTTCAGAAAAAAAAAACCCTAATTTTTCCTCTGATTTAAGAGAAATCAAATAATAAAATACCTATTCAACAGATTTGCACACTTCATAATAACAACACAAAACACACAGAGTTAGATTGAAATTAGAACAATAAACTCATTATACACACACATCAAAGAACAAATAACGGATTTAATATCAACAACAACATAAAAACGGAGACAAATAAAATTAAGGCCTTTTTATAACAACTAAAAACACACAAACAGAGATGGAATCCGAACAGTATATCAATATAATCCATAATATAAGAAGCAATTGCAAGAAACCACTAACTGACGATTCAAATTTGAGATGATTCAGATTTGAAGATTGAGAAACCACTAACCCAAAGGAAAGGTGGATAAATTGAAGCCAAAGAGATGCAAGGTATACCTTCATAAAATAAGACTATGGAAGAAGCCATGGCTAGAACATACTGATGGCCCTAAACATGGCTAAAACGCTGAGAATCCTAGCACCATCCTAATAATACACGGCCACCATAAACATAAAATTAGTGTGTCTGATGAACAATTTTACATCAGAAACCCTAAAATTAGTGTGTCTTATAAACATACCTGTTGAAATCAACTGTAAACGGCACGATCAAAGAGTTTGAAACACTGATTGAAAGAAACGACCGGCGATTGTAAGTCTGAAACGCCGATTGAAAGAAACCATGACTCAGATCGGATGAATAACATACCACCCATTGACAAAAATCATTGTGATATGGAAACCGATTGGTATTCTAGGAAGAAAATGGAGAGAAGATGAATTGATGATTATGAAACGGCTGTATAGTAATTAGGGTTTAGAAAGTAGAGGAAAAGAATAGACGCGTGTGAAGAGAATGGATTTGGCGGAAAAAGCAAAAAAAAACTGGTCTAAGTAAATGCCATGTGGCAAAGATTATTTTGCTTTATTAGAAGTAGTTGATTTTAATGTCAAAATGGTAGTCTAGTAAATTTGCTTTTTTGTCTTAATACATTAATTGTTTTTTTATTAGAAAGTAGATTTTTTTATTAAACAAAATTTTAAAATCAGATTTTTTGATAATTTTTTTTCAAGATTTTTTTACAAAAAGACATTTTTACGAGCCCTTTTTTACGGCCCGTTTTACGCCTCATTTTTTACGCGCCGTTTTTTTACGCCCTGTTTTTTACGGACAACTTTTTTTTACGAAAAACTTTTTTTTTCGAAAGACTTTTTTTACGAAAAATTTTTTTACGAAGAAAATTTTTTAACGAAATTTTTTTTACGGTTTTAAACTTTTTCACGACAAATTTTTTTACGGGTTTAAACTTAAAAAAAACTTTTTTACGCCAATGAAAAAACTTTTTTACAGGTTTAAACAAAAAACTTTTTTACAAAATTTTTTTTACGAGTTTAAACGGAAATTTTTTTACGCCAAACATCTTTTTGTGCCAAACAAAAAACTTTTTTTTGCGGGTTTAAACAAAAAACGTTTTACGCAATAAATTTTTTACGGGTTAAAAAAAAGCTTTTTATGCTAAAACAAAAAACTTTTTACGGGTTTAAACAAAAAGCTTGTTTACGGGTTTAAACAAAAACTTTTTAATTTTTTTACGCCAAACATCTTTTTACGCGAGTTTTTTTCTCAAAAGAGTGTCGGTGGAAAAATTATTTACCAAAATGGGTGATTTGAAAAATAATTACTAAAATAGATGTTTTGCAATGACTTTTTTTCCCAAATTGATGAGGGTGGTAAAAATATTTACCAAAATGGGTGATTTAAAAAAAAAATATTAAAATGAGTGTTATTTCTTATTTCTTTATTATTAACTAGTCTATTATATTTTTTTTCAATTAACCTAATATGTTTTTAATTTATTTTCTCCAAATGATTACTCTTTATATTGTATTTACTTTTTAACCAACCGAAATTTAATTCTTTTTTCTTAACGCCTTTTCTTTTATTTCATTTTACATTTATGTAAGCTAAATCATTCTAATTTTAGAGATATAAATGATCACTAAAGTAGTACGTTCATGTTCATTTATTTAACTTTAATCGAATAAACAATCGAACACGAACATGGTTTTCTTTCCATCTAAACGAGACATGTGTTCATGTTTACATTAACTGAATGAAATAAATGTTGTTCGTGACTATTAAAAAATAAGTTGTTAATAAAATAAAATAATAAGTATCAAGTTGGCCAATAAAATTATGAACCAATCAATCTACGTAAATATTTTGCCCACTGGTTGTTAATAAAATTTATGTAACTTTAGGAAACACTATATTATGGGTTTTCATTTGAATTGATAATCAACTACACGGACAATAGTAAATGAAAAATTACTCTCAAAAAAATTAAATTAAAACAGTAGATGAGAGTTATTAGCATTTAAAAATAAAATGAATCCAACGGTCTCTGTTTGTTTTAACATGGGTTTCATTATAGAAAAAGAAAAAAATATAATAATAAATAAGTTAGTTAAAAAAACTATATAATGAGTTAGATGGAAGAAAAGAATACAAATGTGATAGGTTGATTAAATAAAAATAGAAGAACTATAACATATTAGTTAAAAATAAAGAAATATAGAAAAAACACCCATTTTAGTAATTATTTTTCAAATAACCCATTTTGGTAAATAACTTTTCCACCAACACCCTTTTGGGAAAAAAAAAAACTCCTTGTTACGCCCCCCTCCCGACCCCGATTTCGGGTTTACGAAATTTGAGAATCGTAACAAACGAACTCACCCAAAAATGGCGACTCAGTAGGTGTCTTAGATAAGATGAACTTATCATCATCGACTGAAAAAAAGAACGAACAACAACAAATCAAAACCATGTGTGGATCTTGAAAAAAACGGGGTTTGGCTCAAAAGTTTCCAGAAATCATGGCTGCAAAGTGGGATTGCGGGTCAAAAACATACCCTCCACCGTCCTTGCTGCACCAACGTCATCAAATTGTCGGAAAAAAAATTTCGCCCTATCACTGCCAACTCAATCCCCATATCTTTTATTTCAACCCAAAAATATCAAATATACAAAAACAAACATGAGATCAATATTTATACAGAAGGTGCAGAAACCCCCCACCCCCCAACCCACTCAAAAAAATCTTCAAAACCCAACACAACACAACCAAACACAAAAACCAACAGAGTCCCAAATTACACAACCATCTCAAAGCAACCCCACAGATGGTATAAAACTCATAGGATCTGAAAACAGATGAACAACCATCTCATCTCCCCCATCTCCGTCGGACCTACCCCCACAGTCACCCACCTCTGCCGCCACACCACCAGAAAACTCCCACCGGCGCCGCCACCAACATGTCACCCACCAAACCCACAAAACACCAAAAACAAAGAGGATGGCCCAAAGACCACCCGCGCCACCGAGGCCACCGGCACCACAGCCACCAAACCCTGGCACCACCGGGGCCACCGCCACCAAACCTCGACACCATATCCAAAAAATCAAACTGTAAATTTTAGAAAACACCCAACCAAAAAAAATGAAACTTTTTACATAAATCAAAAGAAACACATATAGTTACCGGAGCCTAGATCAGAAGCGGTGGACCCCCCAGCCCAACACCATGTAACACCTCGCAAAATCATGTCCAATTATATAAAGACACGTGTCCTAAACTCTAAATGTGTAACGGATTTATTCCGAAGGACTAAACTTGACAATCGTTGAAAATAAGTATGCGAAGGGACTAAAAGTGTCAACATGCTAATTTATGGCTCTGAGTGACCTTTTACCAAACCCGAGACTTTATAATGTTAAAACAAGCTCTCGGCGATGAAATCCAATATCGGTTACGGACCGTAAGGTGTAAGGCTTACGGTTCGTAAGCACTGTATCTGGGCAGTAATTTTTGGATAGCTGCAAGTTTCTGCAATTAACCGACTTATACACTTAGAACTCGATACCAGGAGCTTGTTGATGGTTTCTAAAACCACCAAGGACATCTGTGATGATCTTGGACACCCCCTAACACCTGGCTTGATCCTTGATCATCACCTTCAACTATAAATATGCCTGCTTGTTGCACCATTTTACTTGCTCACTTCAAAATCATTCTTCTCACTCTTTCTTGGATATTCCTGATAAAGGAGACTCCCTCTAGTCTAAAAGATTCAAGCTAGGACCATTTGAAAGTGTCCCTAGCCAAATGGTCCAGCCATTGTTCGAGGCGAGTGTGGCTATGTAACCATAATTAGGTAGGTGTTAATCCCTCAAAAGGGCACCTCCTAATTTTCTCGTTTGCTTAGTTTATTGTCGGGTCAAACTAATTAATTAAAAAGTCAAACGGGTCAGATTTGTAAATAATAATCAAAACTGATAATGTAGGTGTTATGAATCATATTTTGTCACTTAAATAACATGGTAAATATTATTAGAACATATCTAAGCATGTTCAACCCGACAATTTTGAGTATAAGCCCGGTTCGCAACCGAAAGTCGCAAAAGCTTGACTTTTGCTTTGACTTTCAGTTATGACCCGATTAAGCATAATTCCTTTGTGTTTTAAGCTTTCATTGTGACCATTTAATATTGTATTATAACCCTCTGAGGTTATATTACCTGGTCACTAAGTATTTTTGAATTATATGCATGTTTATGTTATTATGCTTATAATTGACTATTATGCCCTTATGTCCTAAAAATAGGATTTTTGAATAAATGATCATGCAAATAACTTAGGTACTGAATTATAAACATGTCTAGATTATTTTGACATTATATTCTGGTCCCAAATTAATTTTATGCAAAATATCGTAAATTTAGCTTTTATAAAGACTAAACTACCCTTTTATGCCTAAATCTTGTTTAAACATAAATTTTGATACAAAACTCATTACCTACTGTTATGATATCATTTTTAGGAATTTTTGGAATGTTGGGTCAGATTATATACTGACCTTAACATTGAGTTCTTGTATAAATTCTATAATTGACGAAAATGCCCTTTTTGTAAATAAAATGAGTTTTATAAATAATAAAAATGCCAAACTTTTTGCTACTGATCTAATATGAAAAATAAAATATTTTGACCATCCAAGGCTGGTCAAAATATCAGAATCACATAAACTTTGCAAATTTCATCAATTATTGATTTTTACGCTAAATAGGTGCATAGTATGGTTTAAAACCATAACTAGCACCCAAGACTTGTTACCTACTGAAATTGTAAATAATTTTTAATATTTTTACAGTAGGTATGAGTTATGAACTCAGACTTCCAATTATGTCCTTAAAAACATATGTGAAATAACCAAAATACTCTTTCGGGGTATAGTTTGGTCATAAATGGTGAACCACACATATGTATGATATCCTACAGATATAACATCATAAAATAAATATTTTTACAGAATGCTTTTGATCAGAACATCAGTTTAACTATAAACCTCTTTTATAAATCCTAAAATGACCAAAATGCCCTTATGAGGCTCAATTCGGTTTTAAATACTTTTTGGGCATATATGTTAACATCCTACTGATGTCTTAACATATTTTAAGCATAATAATACATGGAACTTGTATATGATTCATTAGGCTACCCGTTATGCCTATACGCGTTCGGTTCGGTTTATGTAACTAGTTTACATAAATTAGCCGAAACGGGTCAAACCTTATCATTTAAACTTCAAATTCCAGAATGTGTTTAGTTTACCCATATTACACAAGTATTCAAACTTGTCGGGTCTAAATCACATTCCAATTCGATCTCCGCTTAATCTAGCGTTTCGAACCGTAAAACATCTTTATAACTAACCGGTCTAAGTCTTTGACTTAAATAAGACCCGTTAGTATCCTAATAGGTTAATAAACCTTCCATACAGATTAAGTAGCTTCGGTAGAAGATATTTGCATAAGGTCTTAGGAAACATACGGCAGAGTAGCATCTTTGCACAACTAGCTCAGGTAAATACTTTTAACTTATTTTCCCTATACGGGCTTGGGATACGGTAAATTATTACCACTTGGTCGGGTATGGGATTATTTAGTCGGATTGTGATTTAATAAATCTGCATAACACGTCTTAATCTGTTTTGTTTGATAATATAAATATTGGGGGTTCACGACCGTGTCTTGGATATCCTCGGCTCATTTAAATTATAAATGGCCACGACCTATGCACGGGGTGTAGGCATACACCTGACATATGCAAATGCTAAATATTAAATAATCCACATGTTGGGGATAACTCCTTTGTGAGTTTTATAAGTGGTGAGTCGGTTAATCATGACCGGCTTCCAAACCGGCCCCAATTGTATGACAAACATGTGAATCAGTATACAAGATTTTAATAAAGATTGTCCCAGGTTATAAATGATTTTGTGCCATGTGCACCTAAACCAATTTTCATAAAGTTTTTTCAAATGAGTCGGTTAATTGTATTTACCAGTGAAAACTGACATATTTTCCAAAGACCAATTTTCATGATCCGCTTGTGGATCTCTATTACAATCAGTATGTATATTCTTTTATCTCGAACTCTCGGACATTATGGATTGTAATAGTAATTAATCTACCAAGCCTTCCGCTATGCTATAATTGTGTTAATTAACTATGATGATATCAACAACGTCACGATACTCCCCACCGGGCCCACCGGAAATATGTGGAAATATCGGGGTGTGACAGATTGGTATCAGAGCCAACATTGAGTGAATTAAACACTAGCCTTTTGTGTTTAATCTCAATGACACAATAGTACATTCCTTAGACTTCCGAGTATAGGAAAATGACCTAGGATTATTCTTAACTTTTTTTTATTTATATATGTTGTTTTCTTGTTTTGACAGGTTTTATAAAATGCCGCCACGTGTCAGGGGAAAAGGAAAAGGTGCCATGAGGGGGGGGGGGGGGACCATCTAGTTACGCTGGACCCTCACACAGACGCATGCCTTCAGCGTCATTCAGCAGCTCCGATTCACGTGATGATTGGAGACACTCTTTAGAACCGGCGAGACGCTCAGTTTCGCTAAGTACTTCACCTTCATATCATTATTCGTTTAGGCCTGACGAACCCCAAAATTCACAACACTCGCAGCATTCGCTGCATTCACACTATTTCACCACTCTTCTCACCACTCATCTCATCATTCATCACACCATTCTCATTCCCATAATTCTTACTCACAGGGTCACTTTAACCCTGATGATTTCATTAATACACCACCGGATTATAATCCGTTGAGACCCGAGGACCACTTTTCACAGGATATGGATATGGACGATGATCCAGATCCAGCAATGCCACCGTCTGGGATGCCTACGCATCCCATCGATATTTCTAGCGGTTCATCTTTTGCGGGATCACCCTATCGAGGTCCCGATACTTATAAAGAATGGTTTGGGCAATGGGATTTTGTTAACACCCTTTCTTTTCACAACACTCTGCCACAACCTCCATTAGAGAAACCTCATTTCGAGGCGGTAACTCCACCACCATTGCCAGTTGAGGAACCACCTCAACCACCTCCTGAGCCACCAAGACGGAGGAGGAACGCACGCATGTCCGTGCGAGGGGGACCGAGATTTAGTTCCCCACAAGCTTCAAGCAATTACCCTCCGATCTCCGAAGATCCACAAATGGGTGGACCTTCTCACGCGGTGCCAGAAATTGATACCACGTCGGTCACCTTTGCAACACCGCCACCGCCGACGGGTTATGAAAACCCGATACCTACTTACCCAGGTCTGACTGGATATAAACCATTTGAGTATCAAGATCCTACTGGTTATGAATATCACGCTCCTGCTCACGACCCTTATGTTGAAGCAGCTAATTTTAACGCTTTTTATCTCTCACCGTTTCCTCCAGCATACCCAACTGGGTATCCCGTTCGAGGGTATCAATACCCTTCTTATCAGCAGCAACCTCAACCTCCACCTCAACAATCACAAACACAAGAAATCTTACAGAGGTTGGAAGAGGTTGAACAAAAGGCTGAGGAACGTGAAAGAAAGACCCACAAGTTCCTTAAGGGTCTTGCAAACTTCATCAAGTGAAAGAAGAAGTCGAAGACTTTTATTTTATTTTGTTTTGTATTGTAGTTTCAATTAAGTCCCTGCGGGGACATTTCTTTTATTATTAGTCCCTGCGAGGACTTGTCTCTTTTCTTTAGTCCCTGCGTGGACAATTTATTTATTTCTAAGACCCGTTTAGGGCAGTTGTTGTAGTCTTTTTTGTACTATTAATGAAGTATTTCTTTTGAAATTTATATATGTATTTTAATACATCGACATGCACATAATCATTTCAATTTTCATTGATCTGCGTTGAAATTTCAAAAGATGTTCTTAAAGGTATGACCTAGCCACAATATCAAATGGCTATGATGGTATAACCCTCTTAAGACAATAATTCCTTGTTAACATCTAAAAACATGTTAACACTCCTGGCAGTGTGACTTGAGAAACCACACCAGCCTTTATAGTACTTGAATCTTCCTAAGTCATTACATAGCCTAAATGATCAATATGAATCATGGCTATTAACATCAACTATGATGTCTTTACAAAACATCCGATTGAGGTGTTCTGCCTACGAGCCAATGTGTATTCATGACAAAGATAGTTATATTTTATATAACTTCTTGTCTAAAAGGCGATGAACTATGTTCGACCCTTAAAGTCTTTGATCTAAAAAGGTCATAATTATATTCTAAATTGTCCTAGTGATAAGGCCTTTTGTGCCATCTAAATGTCCTTCGAGACGAGCCTTTGTGCTATGTAAAATGTCAATATGACATTGACAATTGTGACTGTGTCCCCTGTCTGATAAATATAAAAGGATTATATCCTGTTTAATTGCCAATAATGATTCATTTGTAACCTAGGAAAATTATAATCAAATGAATTCAAACATATTTTCTTTATTTGGACTATATGGTTTATATATACCATGGCTATCTAATCATAAAAAATGATGATTCATTATATGATATCTAAACAAATCATTATTGCTTGATATAGCATTCAAATCATGGCTGGCTCAGATGAAGCTAATAGTCACACAGTTGAGGGAAACAATAATGATACGAAGCTAAATGTTACTGGCGCTGAACTTCAAGCCATGATAAACACGGCTGTTACTCAAGCTGTGAACAATATGTTTAAAGACTCGAGTGAAGCTCGATTAAAAACCCATTCAAAGTCCCTCTCGAAATCACATACGTTGAAAAAGGATGAATCTCAACATTCATCCAATCAGAAAAGTGAATCTCAAAAGCAGATAGTCTTTGATCAGGCTCCCAGGTACAACAAGGGTTGTACTTACAAATATTTTGTCTCTTGTAAACCAAGAGATTTCAATGGAGAAAAGGGAGCTATTGATTGTATGAAGTGGTTGGACGAGATGGAAATTGTTGTTGATATCAGTGGGTGTGCCAAGGAGGACATTGTAAAGTTTGTATCTCAGTCCTTCAAAGGTGACGCCCTGACGTGGTGGAAAGCCTTAGTGCAATCTACAGGGAAAACTCCATTGTATAACCTTTCTTGGGATAAGTTCGTTGAACTCGTCAAAGATACATACTGTCCACAGCATGAAGTGGAAAAGGTGGAAACTGATTTCCTCACTCTGGTTATGAAAGATCTGGATTGTAGATCTTATGTTACCAATTTCAACTCCATGTCCCGACTTGTTCCGTATCTGGTCACTCCAGAGCCTAAGCGCATTGCGCCCTTCATTGGTGGTTTAGCCCCTAAAATCAAGGGGAATGTCAAGGCTTCTAAGCCTACTTCTTATAGATCAGTTGTAGATCTATCACTGCGCCTTTTGTAACACTCGTCGTATAATTTCATTATTTTATTATTGAAATACACACCTTTTTAAACAGAATGCATATTTAGCAAAAACTGAGTTAATAAGTAGAGATGTACATTGTTTTAGCGGGTTAACATAACCAACCATCTAGTTTAAAACATTCACATCTAATAAAGTTTGCAAAGAAAAAACAACATAGTCTAGCTAGATTAAATTAGCGCGGAAGCATTCAAAACATGTGTTCGGTTCTTGAATTCCCTTGCTTGATCGACATCCATGATAAACGAGCAATACCTATGGTCAAAACCACAACGAATATTAGTTTTGACATTATAATATAGGATAAGTGCATGTTCTATGGCTTAAACAATGAAAATAAACAAAAATCTGCGTTTAGGGGGCTGTCGCGCCCCGCGACGTATTACAGGAAAGCCTTCACGGCCCGGGAAGGCTGTCACGTCACGCGACCGTTTGACTGGTTTGCTGTCGCGTAGCGCGACGACGTTATTTTGGCAGAAGGTTCGTTGCTGGGTGCTGCATATTTGCCTAGCTCTCAAAATTCCCATTATCAACTTCAAACCTTCATAACTTACAATATATACATCCGTTTTGGCCGATTCTTTTTCCTATACGTCCGTATTAACATTACGGGTCTAACCATGTGAATTTCACTTAATGGAAAGCAGTTTACGAACAAATGGTTTACAGACTCTATAATACGATTATTCAACCCGTTAACTACGTGCATATTCTACAATTTACACTTCTTGGGCATTCTAGTTTCGTTTACCCATATCCTGGGCTTGTAACTTTTGAAGTATTCAAACCGTTTCACGGCTTTATGCTCGCAATCTACTTTCATGCTTATTTTCTACAATTACAAGCATACCACTTTATGCGAGTCTTACATTTAACTCATACCAATTGACCCGATATCACGGATTCATACTTGGCTTAATGTACCCATTCATCGCTAATTTGCTACCTAGCATTAGCACAATATGATATTCTAAATTTACTATGCACGAGATCATCTTATGAACATGGGTTTAACCCATTTGGTTAACAAGTGAAATCCCCACCTTAATGTCGAACCAAACTACTTGTGACTAATATTTTGACCCGTTTGAGTGTCGAGTGAACTACGCCACTTCATTGACACGTCAAACACATATTCTACCTTTCGACACTATTAACACACTAAAATTTAAACGCATATTCATTTTATGACGGAACCAAAGTCGCGTACCTTTAGAGCACACCCTTCAAACGCGTATCCCCTCCGACTTGTCCACTTGACGATCCGGATTCTTTGCCTAAAGAGTTCAATTCACAAACCATTTAGAACTCTTTTTATAATCATTAACGCATAATTCGTTATAATATTCAAATCTGCGTTTTCGTCCAATTTTTAACATTTTAATCCCCACTTAGGCGTTTTAACAAACACCTAGCGAGTCAGATTATTACAAAATCAATACCAAGTTCATGACTTGTTATTTCCATCTAAATCAACTTCAATTAGGCAATTCTACACTTGTTTTAACATCAATATTTCCGAAATTACCTCTTAAATTCAAATTATACTAGAACAAGAATCATAATTCTAGTCTTTATCAAGTTTCTACAAACCCATTAATCACCTACAATGGTGATTATGAACCCCACAAGTATCATGCAAGCTTTTAACAAGAAATCATCTAGGGTTTATCCCTAGACATCATATCACTTCTAATTTCATCAATACAACACATAATCAAGCTAAACATTCGATTTTTATCATATACTAGGAATTTGAGTTGAATCAAAACAACCTAATTTGGCATACCTTATGATCCCTTCAACGAGGTGATCACGAATCTATGTTCAGATTTCGATTTTGACTTGATTTAGGCCTCCAATTTGTGAGTTTTTGTGAGAATTAGGGTTTGTAGAGAAACCCCTGGTCGCCCCCTTGTTCTGTTCGATCCAGACACACACTCATGTGTGTGTTTGGTGTGTTATTTACTACTTTAAACATTCAAGTTTCAACTTTTACAAATTTGGTTCCTTAACTTTTGTTAATCTTATAGTTTAGGTGTTTTAACCTTATTATATGTCACCTCAAGACTCGTAACTAACTGGGTTATCGATTCCTAGTTAGCTTGTTCTCGTTTGATTAATACTTTATAAATCTAATTAAAGTTTTTATAAATTTTGGGGTGTTACAAGTCCACCCCCTTAAAAAGGGTTTCGTCCCCGAAACCAGAGTACGTACCAAATAAGGTAGGGTAGAGCCGTTCCATCTCCTCTTCGGATTTCCATGTGGTATCCGAACCCTTTCTGTGTTCCCATTTGACCTTTACTTGGTTAATCTCTTAGTTCCTCAAGCTCTACACCTTACGGTCTAGAATTGCTATCGGCTTCATCGCGTAGTTAAGACTGTTATCCACCTCAATGTCATCGTAGTGGATATAAGCTGTTTCGTCTGCTAGACATTTTCGGAGATGTGACACATGGAACGTGATATGTATTCCACTCAACTCCTCGGGCAGTTCGAGACGGTATGCTACCTTACCGACCCGTTCGATGATTCTGAATGGCCCAATAAACCTCGGGCTTAACTTTCCCCTTTTTTCTGAACCGAATAATCCCCTTCCACGGCGATACCTTTAACATAACCTTGTCACCGACTTGAAACTCGATTGGTCTTCTTCATTTATCCGTATACGACTTTTGTCGATCCCGAGCCACTTTCAAGTGAGCTCGGACCAAGTCGATTTTCTCGTTCGTGATTTGGACTACATCCTTATGAGCAAGGTCTCGCGGGCCAACCTCGCCCCAACACACCGGGGTTCGGCATTTTCTACCATAAAGCATCTCGTACAGAGCCATACCAATGCTTGCGTGGTAACTGTTATTATATGAAAATTCGACCAATGGTAGATAGACATCCCAACAACCCCCGAAGTCGATAATGCAAGCCCGCAACATATCCTCCAACGTTTGTATTGTTCTTTCACTTTGTCCATCCGTTTGTGGTTGGAAAGCGGTGCTAATGAACAATTTAGTTCCCATCTGTTCTTGGAATTCGCGCCAAAAGTATGAAGTAAACCGAGTATCCCTATCGGACACAATAGACATCGGTACCCCGTGACGTGCCACTATTTCATTTGTATACACCTCTGACATCTTTTCGGATGTATAAGTCTCACGAATTGGAATGAAGTGAGCGCTTTTTGTCAATCTATCCACAACTACCCATATAGCATCAAACCCGCGGTTGGTTTTGGGCAGTTTGGTCAACAAGTCCATCGTGATTTGTTCCCATTTCCAAACTGGGATGTCCAACGGTTGCCGTTTACCATACGGCTTTTGGTGTTCTGCTTTGACTTGCAAACACGTCATACACTTCTCCACATATTTTACAACATCCCTTTTCATTCCGGGCCACAAATAGTTTTGCTTTAAATCGTTATACATCTTGGTTTCCCCCGGATGAATTGAATAACGGGATTTATAGGCTTCGTCAAGTAGGAGCGCCTTAGCTCCACATGAATTCGGAACTCATATCCTCCCAAAACGCGTCTTTAACCCTTGGTTACCATCCGCCAATTCTTTCAATTGTCCAATTATTCTTTCCTTCTTCACATTTTCTTCCTTCATTGCTTCCATTTGAGATTTCCGGATTTGTTCAAGTAAACCCGATGTTACAATTAGTTGCATTGATCGCACTCGAATGGGCGTATAATCCATATTTCGGCTCAACGTATCTGCCACCACATTAGCCTTTCCCGGGTGGTAATGTATTTCACAATCGAAATCTGTCACACCCCGATATTTCCACGTATTACCGGTGGGCCCGGTGAGGAGTATCGTGACGTAATTGATATCATCATAGTCAAACAACACAATTTAATGCACAACGGAAGCAAAAGATAAATATATTACAACCGAATAAGAATATCAAAGTATTACAAACGGTATGTAAAACATCCACAGGCGGATCAAATAAAAGAGAACTGTTCAACAGACTTTAGGCATCTAAACTTGCAAGATTCCTTATTAACGCCCTGAGCTCCCAGCCAATTACGTACAGTACCTGTCACTTAACCTTTTTGAAAAAATACGTCAATTTACACTGGTAAATACAATTTAACTGACTCATTTTGAAAATGTTTAAGAAAATTGATTTAAATACACAAGGCACAAAACTTTTTATAACTTGGGACAATTTTATTAATAAAAATCTTGTATCTGATTTACATGTTTGTCCAACATTTAGGGCCGGTGATTATACAAGACGGTCAAGATTAATAGACACACCACAAATATAATCTCACAAGAAGACACCCTTACGAGTGAGTATATCTTTTACATACGCAACAGGAGGTGTTATGCCTACACCTTGTGCTTAAGTTGTGGTCATTCACTTTTTAAAATGAGCCAAGGATATCCAGGACATGGTCATTAACCCCTAATGTTATTTGTTATCAATCAATACAGATTAAAACGGGATTATGCAATTTAATCATCTCCGATTAAAAGGTTTCTACACCCGACCAAGCGGTATTTTTATAATACCGTATCCCAAGCCCGTATAGGGAAAATAAGTTAAAAGTATTTACCTGAGCTAGCAATGCAATTTATACTCAGCCGTATATTCTAATCAGCAAGCACAAGTACTTCGACTGGGGCTCTTAATATGGAACGAAGGTTTTATTAACCTATTAGATTCCTAACGGGTCTTATTTAAGTTGAAACCTAGACCGGTTAGTTTTAAGGAAAGGTTTACGGTTCAAAACGCAAGATTAAGCTCAGACCGGATTAGAATGTGTTTTAGACCCGACAAGTTTGAAGACTTGTATAATATGGGTAAACTAATCACATTCTGGATTTTGAGGCAACAATGATGAGGTTTGACCCGTTTTGGTCAATTTATGCAAACTTGTTACATAAACCGAGCCGAACGCGAAATATGCGTAACGGGTAACCATAAGAGTCATATACATGTTTCCTGAGTTAATATGCCTTAAATATGTTGTGACATCAGTAAGATACCTTCCGTTATGCCCAAAATGATTTTAAACTCAAACTATGCCCCGTAAGGGCATTTTTGGTCATTTTAAGGGTTATAAAAGAGTTTAAATATTAACCTGAGTTACAGGTCTGATATAATCAGTAAAAATACTTAATTTAATAAGTTATAACAGTAGGGTATCATATATATGTGAAATTTATTAATTATAACCATACTATGCACCGTAGGTGCATTTTGGTAATTTCACATAAGCCTAAAAGGTCAAAACTGGAAATCTGAGTTTAAAACGTTTGCTTACTGTTAAAATATAAAAATTTACTAAAATTATCAGTAGGCACCAAACCTTATATGTTTAAAATAGTTTTAATACATACTATGCGTTAAAAACGCTTAAAAAGGCGATTTGGAGCCATTTCCGGGTTTTCAAAGGAAATCTGATGTTTTTATTATTCCAAAATGCTTAAAATAATTTATTTATCATATTGGATCAGTAGAAAAAGGTTTGGGGTCAAAAGGTTTTGTAAAACTCATTTTATAGGCCAAAAGGGCAAAACCGGTAATTACCGAATCAAGCTTAGAACCCTATGTTATGCTCAGCCTAAAAATAAATAAAAATCTTCAAAAATCCCAAAATATTATTTTATATCAGTAGGTAAAAGTTTGGTATCAAAAATTGGGATTAGATAGGCTATATGCTAATTACGCCGTTAACTTATTAAAAAGCTTTTCATTTACGCTAATGAGCATAACTCCTAATCTGGACCTCAAACTGATGTCAAACTTTAAGGGCAAGTCTATAAGTCAGTAAGGAAGGTTTCTATTCTTTTACTTTATCAAAAATATCGTTTTAAGGTCAAATGGGCATAATGGTCAACATTTAAGCATATAACGGGAACATGTAAATGAATAGGATAACTAAGGATCCAAGTTGTATAACCTCAGAGAGTTATACTAACATATAACATGGTCACAAAAGAACCCTAAGACATAATCAAACTAAGCTAATTCGGGTCAGAACTGAAAGTCAAAGCAAAAGTCAACTTTTGCGACTTTCGGTTCCGAACCGATCCTAAACTTGAAATTGTCGGGTTGAACATGCTTAAACATGTTCTTACATTAATTTCCAAGTTATATAAGTGTTAAAACAGGTTCCATGGCTTCTACTTGGTTAATTATGAATTTATTTGAAAAATAGTCTTCTGTTGACTTTTTATAATTATGTTTGACCCGACATTTGACCAAGTTAGGGTGATAATCAGTAGGTGCCCTCTTAGGGGTTTATCGCCTACATAATTACCAACTTATAACTACTCTTAATTTGACAAATGACTGGATCATTAGTGTTTAATTACTAAGTCAAACCTTAACTATGATAAGTTTGACTTTTGACCATTAAACTAATCAAAACTGAATTTAGGAGGTTAAGGACACTTACAAATGGTCCTTAGTACTGAAAAGAACTTCAAGGAAGTTCCAAATGCTCAGGATTCCTCCAGAAATGAGAAGGTAGCAAGATGGGATGAAATGAGCAAATGAAAGTGTTGGGTTCTCATCCTATTTATAGTTTTTGGACATGATTAGGATGGAGACAAGTGTTTGAAGGGTTAATCACATAACTACACCTGTTAGGACAGCTGTATAATTGTCTTGAAGCCCAAGGATTCGGTTTTGATTGGATGAGAATTGAATAGAGTAGTGACCAAGCAAAAATTCGTATCTGGAACCTGCTTACGGACCATATGGTCCTTGGTATACGGTCCATAAGGACCCTGTCAGCACAACAAAGTTTCAACTGTTGACACATTTGGCCCCTGCACTTGCATAGTTGAGTTTTTGGCACTTCTAAGACCCGTTAAACCATTTTCAAGGCTCTATAATGATGCCTAAGCATAGGGAACATGAAACATGCTCAAAAATATGTCGGATGTCGATTCGTTTGGTCGTACGGTCTCGTTGTTCGGCTAATTACGACGAAACACGGACGGACTCGAAAAACGATCCAAACGATGCGACGAATGGAATTTTATCAAGCCAAACACTAAAATAAAATATTTTAGTGCTTACATAAATTTTTGGGTGTCCGGGTATATTCAGAACGGAAGATATGCGCGAAAATGCAAACTTGTGCACTTTTTGACACTTTTAGTCCTTGCATGACGTAAAAGTTTATTTTTGCGCACCAAACACCTCTAAGCCTATATCTAAGCTATATAAAGGATAATTAGGGTATGATTAACTCATGGTCATATTCCGGAAGGTCCGTTACCATATGAATCGGCATATTTTCGCAATTTGACGCAATTAGTCATTTAATTGCGCAAAGTAGCGCGAAACGTTGTTTAATGATATCCAAGCCTTCCATGGCGCATAATGGGCATTCCCAAGCATATACTTAAATATTACTACACTTTTTTTCGCTTAAATGGTCACCGAAAGGCGTAGATTCAAAAGTTGACGCCTTAGGTCCCTCTATTGCGCAAACTTGCGCATCTCATCATTTAATATCATCGAAGCCTCATCTAATCCACATTAGGAATTCTTGGAAGTTTTATTAATCATCACGATGCTTCGGGTTCATTAAAAGGTCATTCAGAGGTATAATTAAACATATTGACACTTTTAGCCCCTCTAACTTGCAAAGTTGCGCGTAACTTTACTTATAGGTATAAAAAGCCTTGAACGGCCAATGATTGGCATTCCCGAGAGTATAATCAAATACCATGAAGCTCTCAGATTGTTAAAAGGTCACTCAGAGGTAAGAATTAACATGTTGACACTTTTAACCCTTTATTGCGCACACTTTCAATTATTTACACAAACGGCTATTCTTGATCAACAAGTGGCCCATTTGTGAATATAAAACCGTAAATGGTTATTTAGAAACTTATTTTAGGTATGTTAATACTTCCAGTTCTTTCATAATCAATGTTTTTCGATTTTTCAAAAAATTAGTCCCTTAAATTCAAGGTTTGACTTTATTAGGGTTTATTACACGTGTCAATACTTCATTGGACGTGATTTTACGAGGTGTTACATCCTCACCCCCTTAAAAGAAATCTCGACCTCAAGATTTGCTAAAATGATGGAAGTACTTTCTGACGTATTATGGACTTAACTTCCATAGTATATTCGGGCCTCTAAGGGTATCCCAGTTGACCTATACAATAGGTACATACTCTCTTTTGGAGCTTCTTAACCTGTCGATTCTTAGTCTATACAGGTTTCTCATCCAACCATAAAGTTTCATTAATCTTCCTATCATTACATGATAATGTGTTTCGATTTTTTGGCGAAACCTATCCTTAAATCATCAGTGTGGGTCGCATTGCGAGCTCCACTAAGCTCCTTATATAGGTTTTAGCTTATAGGATATTGACCTTTGTTGCATTCGATTTCCGAATGCTCCTATATATCCAGGACTTAACTTACCCTGCGAAATTTAAAATTTAGCACACCCTTCTTAGGGTGATACCTTCGATTGAACCTTATTCCTTATTAAGGACTTAAGAAGGTTGCGATTTTTATTAATCCTCAATTTTTCTGCCGATTACTGGCAACTTTAAGATGATTACGAATTCGAATGATCTTATTTGTTGTTTCCAATGCAACTTTCAGATCCTGAAAATTGGACTTACCAATCTATAATAGATGTTAACATTCCATCTATACAAGGTCCCCAAAGGAGTAGCCTTGATACTTACATAATAATTGTCATAGAAAAGACTTATTTTATGGTGAGATGGTTATTCCAACCACTGCTTAAAACTAATCTTAAGGAATAGCTAATCCTTACAGTTAGTCGAACAAATCGACGATCCTGGGTAGTTGATGGCGATTCTTAATCGTTGTCTAAATAGGGTTGCGGTAATCAATGCATAAGAAAATGAACTGTCTTTCTTATTTAACAATATCAACTCTCAGAGCATTGAGTTAGGCTATATGAATCCTCTATTTTAAAACTTACTAAATCAGGGTTTCGATTCCTCCAATGATGGTACTAGCCGTTTAGGAAATTTCATAATGATACAACCCTAAATGGGATATAAATCTTAATTCTACTTGCCTCTCAGGAGGGAAACAGGGTAATCTTAGGAGAAGATAATCAAGATACAAGGAGGTTACAGAGATTTTCCAAATCTCAGGCTCCAGTTCAGCCATCCTTGCTTGTGTCAAATGAATGACACATTTATGTTACGAGTCCACGAATTTCTTAATCGAAGACCTTTACTTGGACAATTCCATTCTGGATATCTTCTTTGAAAACCATTAGCTGACTTTAGTACCATATGACCATCGGAATATCCTTGTGGTCCCATGCATTAAACCTCCATACTGATCAGGCATGGAAGCAATCTATGGAACATATTAAGATACACCAAATCCTCATATGGCGCTTTTGTCATACCATTTGGTATTCGTAATCAATAGGGATCAAAGAGATATCAATTTCATATGAATGCATTTATCTGGAGAGAGGGTACTTTAGAATTTTATGTTTGAAGGTTTCTGACAGGAACAAGAGAAATGGTTCCTATGATTTGCTATCTGTAAGCTTTACCTTACACTTAATATCTAGGATTCTTATGATAGATTTTAAAAGTCTAATATACTTACAATTTATGAAGGATTTATTGGTATCCGAATTAAAACAAAATTTTTAGCATTTATATTTAAAGAACGTACCCAACGTTATTATTGATATGAACTACTCCTGACACTCTTTAGGAGAGTTTAAGTGCTATCATTCTTAGGCTTTCCTTCCTTAGCCGCATTTCCTTTGACAGATTTAGGGCACGTAGTCTTGATGTGGCCTTTCTCATTACAGCCGAAGCAGACTGCATTCTTCATGTCCTTGCAGTCCAATATTTTATGTCCCTTTGATTTGCAGACCCCAGAAGCCCTAAGCTGCGATTGGGATTTTGGTTCGTACCTGCACTTCCTATAATGGCGCTTCTTGCAGGTCCTGCATACAGGTTTCTGGTTGGATGTTTGTTTGTTCTTTTTCTTAGAACTCTGGGAGTTATCTTCCTCCCTTTTTCCTTTTTAGTTCATCCTTTACATTAGAGGCATGAACGAGATCCTTCTTGTGAGTAATGAAGGGTAGTCTTGGATGAGATTTGGAGCAAGTAGCATTAGGTTCCTTGAACTTTTTCATGGCCTTCTTCACAGCTTTTCCAACAGCTGCGTCTATCATAGTTTGAAGAACATCTTTGGAAATTCTAAGGTTTACAATTGCAGCATCACTAGCATGCGTCGCATCATCAATGGCGTGATTGACTGATGTCTTATTCGAGTTTGTCATACTCAAGATTTGGTTCCTATTACCAAATGAATCATTTACTTAGTTGCAATCCAACAACTGCTATTCATCACCCTGATGGCCTTAACATATACTAACCATGGTTTCATTAAACCATACTGGCCAATATAGCACTAACATTCTTAATGAACGTTATTTTAAAAATATATCAATATTACTTAGCCTAGGTCACAAAAGACCATCAATGGCATTTAAGGTTTGGACCTAGTCCCTCACCTTTTTGACAGGGGATCAAAATGTCACATCTGTCTTTATTATATTGATGAATTTTGGATAGCTTGAAAGCTTGCCAAAAGGATATCAGAAAAGAGTGATTCCTAATGGATATAAAATATCGATCTAAGGTTTGTTGGAGCATTCTCTAAAGTATCATCGGCCAATTTCTATCTCGCGTTAAATGACCGGAGTCCTAATCAGGCGGAGACAACAGTTCTCAACGTTTATCGTTCATTATAGAATCATATGTGCCAGCATCAAATAAATTTCTGCAGAAACTGCTTGATAAGGAAAAGGTACCTGCTATATAGTTATCATTCTGCACCATCTCCTGGGCGTTCCTCTGGGAAACTCACGCGTTTGTCTTCCTGGCCTCTCCATGCTTCTTTACATGTTTTGGGCAGTTGGTTTTGATGTGCCCTTCCTCATTACAATTGTAACATGTCGCGTTCTTTAACTCCTTGCAATCTAAAGTTTTGTGACCCTTGGTCTTGCAAATTCCACACAATTTAGCACATGGGTCGATTGTACATTTTCCAGAATGTTGCTTTCTGCAGTTACTGCATTTGGGTCTGTTATTAGACTGACTCGAGTTTTTCCTAAACTCGGAATCTTTCATGTTCTTAAAACTTCCCTTTTTCTTCTTGTCAGATCGCCGAGAGTTCTCCTCCTCTCTTTCTCTTTTTCCCTCGCCAGAAGCCTTAACAGACTTATTTCTGATTGCATCTAAGGTGAGAGATAAGGATAAGTCCACCACGGACCTATATGTGGTTAGCCTAGATGCTTTAACATTTCCCTTTATCTCTGGTGCTAGGCCTCCAATAAAACGCGCTATGCGTTTAGGTTCAGGGGTGACTAAATAAGGAACTAGGCAGGATATAGTGTTAAAACTTGTCACGTATGCCTGGAAATTTAAATCCTTCATGACCAGAGTCAAGAAGTCTGATTCTATCTTTTCTACCTCATGCTGAGGGTAAAAATTTTCCTTGATTAATGTAACAAATTGATCCCAAGATAAGTTGTAGAGTAGGACCTTTCCCGTGGCTTGGAGCAATGATCTCCACCATGCCAACGCTTTTCCTTTGAATGATTGTGAAACAAATTTCACAACATCTTGCTCCGCACAACCGCTGATGTCAACAACAGTGTCCATCTCATCGAGCCATGTCATGCAATCGATGGCCCCTTTTTCTCCTGTAAAGTCTCTGGGCTTGCAGGAGACAAAATATTTATATGAGCAGGTCTTAACTGGTGCCTCTTGATGAAGCACAACATGTCTAGACGGAACACTCCTTTGAATTGACGAGTTATGAACATCGTCTTCCTTTGACTCATGTGATTTAGAAGGGGGCTTACTACGAGCCACATATAGAGTCTTAGAGTGGGTATCATTTGATTCATTATACTATCTGTCGAGAGCTCGAGTAATAGCACTATCTATTAATGCCTGCAGTTCCACACCAGTTATATTAATTCTGGTAGTATCATTGTTCTCCTTCAAGTGGCTGTTAACTTCATCTGATCCAGCCATGTAGCTTGATTTCTACATAAATATTGACAATGATTTATTCAGAGGTTGTTATGAAATTATCATTTTTGATGATTTATTAACCCTGGTAATGTAAACCATATGGGTAAATTTGTTAATTATATCAGTATTTTTATTATAATTTATCCTAGTATATAAAACATTAAGGATATTAAAGTGGCACAACAGGCCTTGTCACGAGGACAGTTTTGAATTTATAAGCCATGATCGTTTGGGGTCGAGGCATTTAAGGTTTGAGCATAGTTGGTTACTTTTCTTGACAGAGAGCCGAAGATTACCACTGTCTTTTGTCTTTTAGGACAATAGATATAGCCCGTGGGCATTTCCCTTCTGAGGGATGTTTATGATATGATCATCTTTTCAGATGCTATTAGTCGAGATCGTATGGATCATATCGACTATTATGCTTGGACATGGTCCAACATTTTTTTAGACAGGAGGTCAAAGACCACCACTGTCGTTGTCTTATCGGACAACAAGTTTTAGCCCGTAGGCACTTCATCACTAACGGATGTTTATAATATGATCATCTTATAGGATGATATAAGCCATGATTTCTAGATCATTAGGCCAATTCAGGAAATTTGAAAAATTCCAATATAGGGATGACTATTGTGATTTTTCTCAGATCACTTTTGTCAAGAGTGCTAACACGTTCTTAGGTGTTAACAATATGATCATCTTTATTTGATGATTTAAGCCATGATTTCTAAATCACTAGGCTAGATAAGAAAATTGGAAGAATCCAATATAAGGATGACGGTTGTGATATTCTCGAATCACATTTGTCAAGAGTGCTAACACGTTCTTAGGTGTTAACAAGGATCTGAATATCTTGAATAGGTCTTACCATCTTGGCCATGTCTAAAATGACATGTAGGCTAGGTTTTACCTTTAAGATTCTTTTTAATATTAAGCGTAGAACAATCCTAAATTGAGATGTTTAATAAGGATCTGAATCTAATTGAGGAACTACCATCTTGGCCCTGTCTTAAAATAACACGTGGCTAGGTCTTGTCCTTTTTTAGATTTTGCCATTTTATTATAATGGTAGATCTTATAAAGAGAACGCTATATTTTTTTTTCATTTATTACATTTTTCATGTTTAGAATGAAAATCTAAATTTGATCATTCCACTATATAAAAAAAAATAAAAGTACTGATGTGCCCTAGACGGGACTTGAAAGGAATAATGTTGTCCTCGAAGGGACTGAAAGATGAATATGTCCTTATAAGGACTACTAAGGAAACGATCTTCAGCAAAAGGAGTTTTTCTTCTTCACTTTACTTCTGAATGTTCTCTCCCTGGATGCTCGTTTCATTCTAGCCGCGGTACGTAGCTCAGCATTTCAAGGCTCCGGATGTGGAGAATTTCTAATACAGCCTCTTCGCTTGGCGACATATCCAATATATAAAAATTGGAAGCAGTACTTTCCAGATTAGGATTGAGAGTATTCCTATGTTAAGTCTAGACTCAGAAGGTCAATGAATGTGCTACTGTGTCATTGAGATTAAACACAAAAAGACTAGTTTTTAATTCACTCAATGTTGGCTCTGATACCAACCTGTGAGACCCCGATATTTCCACGTATTACCGGTGGGCCCGGTGGGGAGTATCATGACGTAATTGATATCATCATAGTCAAACAACACAATTTAATGCACAGCGGAAGCAAAAGATAAATATATTACAACCGAATAAGAATATCAAAGTATTACAAACGGTATGTAAAAGATCCACAGGCGGATCAAATAAAAGAGAACTGTTCAACAGACTTTAGGCATCTAGAACTTGCAAGATTCCTTATTAACGCCCTGAGCTCCCAGCCAATTACGTACAGTACCTGTCACTTAACCTTTTTAGAAAAATACGTCAGTTTACACTGGTAAATACAATTTAACTGACTCATTTTGAAAATGTTTAAGAAAATTGATTTGAATGCACAAGGCACAAAACTTTTTTTAACTTGGGAAAATGTTATTAATAAAAATCTTGTATCTGATTTACATGTTTGTCCAACATTAAGGGCCGGTGATTATACAAGCCGTTCAAGATTAATAGACACACCACAAATATAATCTCACAAGAAGACACCCTTACGGGTGAGTATATCTTTTACATACGCAACAGGAGGTGTTATGCCTACACTTTGTGCTTAAGTTGTGGCCATTCACTTTTTAAAATGAGCCAAGGATATCCAGAACACGGTCATTAACCCCTAATGTTATTTGTTATCAATCAATACAGATTAAAACGGGATTATGCAATTTAATCATCTCCGATTAAAAGGTTTCTACACCCGACCAAGCGGTATTTTTATAATACCGTATCCCAAGCCCGTATAGGGAAAATAAGTTAAAAGTATTTACCTGAGCTAGCAATGCAATTTATACTCAGCCGTATATTCTAATCAGCACGCACAAGTACTTCTACTGGGGCTCTTAATCTGGAACGAAGGTTTTATTAACCTATTAGATTCCTAACGGGTCTTATTTAAGTTGAAACTTAGACCAGTTAGTTTTAAGGAAAGGTTTACGGTTCAAAACGCAAGATTAAGCGCAGACCGGATTAGAATGTGATTTAGACCCGACAAGTTTTAAGACTTGTATAATATGGGTAAACTAATCACATTCTGGATTTTGAGGCAACAATGATGAGGTTTGGCCCGTTTTGGTCAATTTATGCAAACTTGTTACATAAACCGAGCCGAACGCGAAATATGCGTAACGGGTAACCATAAGAGTCATATACATGTTTCCTAAGTTAATATGCCTTAAATATGTTGTGATATCAGTAAGATACCTTCCGTTATGCCCGAAATGATTTTAAACTCAAACTATGCCCCGTAAGAGCATTTTTGGTCATTTTAAGGGTTATAAAAGAGTTTAAATATTAACCTGAGTTACAGGTCTGATATAATCAGTAAAAATACTTAATTTAATAAGTTATAACAGTAGGGTATCATATATATGTGAAATTTATTAATTATAATCATACTATGCACCGTAGGGGCATTTTGGTAATTTCACATAAGCCTAAAAGGTCAAAAATGGAAATCTGAGTTTAAAACTTTTGCTTACTATTAAAGTATAAAAAATTACTGAAATTATCAGTAGGGACCAAACCTTATATGTTTAAAATAGTTTTAATACATACTATGCGTTAAAAACGCTTAAAAAGGCGATTTCGAGCCATTTCCAGGTGTTCAAAGGAAAGCTGATGTTTTTATTATTCCAGAAGGCTTAAAATAATTTATTTATCATATTGGTTCAGTATAAAAAGGTTTGGGGTCAAAAGGTTTTGTAAAACTCATTTTATAGGCCAAAAGGGCAAAACCGGCAATTACCGAATCAAGCTTAGAACCCTATGTTATGCTCAGCCTAAAAATAAATAAAAATCTTCAAAAATCCCAAAATATTATTTTATATCAGTAGGTAAAAGTTTGGTATAAAAAATTGGGTTTAGATAGGCTATATGCTAATTACGCCGTTAACTTACTAAAAAGCTTTTCATTTACGCTAATGAGCATAACTCCTAATCTGGACCTCAAACTGATGTCAAACTTTAAGGGCAAGTCTATAAGTCAGTAAGGAAGGTTTCTATTCTTTTACTTTATCAAAAATATCGTTTTAAGGTCAAATGGGCATAATGGTCAACATTTAAGCCTATAACGGGAACATGTAAAGGAATAGGATAACTAAGGATCCAGGTTGTATAACCTTAGAGAGTTATACTAACATATAACATGGACACAAAAGAACCCTAAGACATAATCAAACTAAGATAATTCGGGTCAGAACAAAAAGTCAAAGCAAAAGTCAACTTTTGCGACTTTCGGTTCCGAACCGATCCTAAACTTGAAATTGTCGGGTTGAACATGCTTAAACATGTTCTTACATTAATTACCAAGTTATATAAGTGTTAAAACAGGTTCCATGGCTTCTACTTGGTTAATTATGAATTTATTTGAAAAATAGTCTTCTGTTGGCTTTTTATAATTATGTTTGACCCGACATTTGACCAAGTTAGGGTGATAATCAGTAGGTGCCCTCTTAGGGGTTTATCGCCTACATAATTACCAACTTATAACTACTCTTAATTTGACAAATGACTGGATCATTAGTGTTTAATTACTAAGTCAAACCTTAACTATGATAAGTTTGACTTTTGACCATTAAACTAATCAAAACTGAATTTAGGAGGTTAAGGACACTTACAAATGGTCCTTAGTACTGAAAAGAACTTCAAGGAAGTTCCAAATGCTCAGGATTCCTCCATAAATGAGAAGGTAGCAAGATGGGATGAAATGAGCAAATGAAAGTGTTGGGTTCTCATCCTATTTATAGTTTTTGGACATGATTAGGATGGAGACAAGTGTTTGAAGGGTTAATCAGATCACTACACCTGTTAGGACAGCTGTATAATTGTCTTGAAGCCCAAGGATTCGGTTTTGATTGGATGAGAATGGAATAGAGTAGTGACCAAGCAAAAATTCGTATCTGGTACCTGCTTATGGACCGTATGGTCCTTGGTATACAGTCCGTAAGGACCCTGTCAGCACAACAAAGTTTCAACTGTTGACACATTTGGCCCCTGCACTTGCATAGTTGAGTTTTTGGCACTTCTAAGACCCGTTAAACCATTTTCAAGGCTCTATAATGATTCCTAAGCATAGGGAACATGAAACATGCTCAAAAATATGCCGGATGTCGATTCGTTTGGTCGTACGGTCTCGTTGTTCGGCTAATTACGATGAAACACGGACGGACGCGAAAAACGATCCAAACGACGCGACGAATGGAATTTTATCAAGCCAAACACTAAAATAAAATATTTTAGTGCTTACATAAATTTTTGGGTGTCCGGGTATATTCAGAACGGAAGATATGCGCGAAAATACAAACTTGTGCACTTTTTGACACTTTTAGTCCCTGCATGACGTAAAAGTTTATTTTTGCGCACCAAACACCTCTAAGCCTATATCTAAGCTATATAAAGGATAATTAGGGTATGATTAACTCATGTTCATATTCCGGAAGGTCCGTTACCCTATGAATCGGCATACTTTCGCAATTTGATGCAATTAGTCCTTTAATTACGCAAAGTAGCGCGAAACGTTGTTTAATGATATCCAAGCCTTCCATGGCCCATAATGAGCATTCCCAAGCATATACTTAAATATTACTACACTCTCGTTCCGTGGCCCATAATGGGCATTCCCTTGAACGGCCAATGATTGGCATTCCCGAGAGTATAATCAAATACCATGAAGCTCTCGGATTGTTAAAAGGTCACTCAGAGGTAAGAATTAACATGTTGACACTTTTAACCCTTTATTGCGCACACTTTCAATTATTTACACAAACGGCTATTCTTGATCAACAAGTGGCCCATTTGTGAATATAAAACCGTAAATGGTTATTTTGAAACTTATTTTAGGTATGTTAATACTTCCAGTTCTTTCATAATCAATGTTTTTCGATTTTTTGAAAAATTAGTCCCTTAAATTCAAGGTTTGACTTTATTAGGGTTTATTACACGTGTCAATACTTCATTGGACGTGATTTTACGAGGTGTTACAAAATATTTGACAGTTTCCAACCACCGCCTCTGTCTCATGTTTAATTCCTTCTGATCGAAGAAATATTTCAAGCTTTTATGGTCGGTAAAGATGGTACATTTTACCCCATACAAATAATGCCTCCATATCTTTAAGGCAAATACCACCGCTGCCAACTCGAGGTCGTGTGTAGGATAATTCTTTTCATGAGTCTTTAGTTGTCTCGAGGCATAGGCTATAACCTTGCCTCGTTGCATTAGAACACACCCAAGGCCCGTATGCGAGGCATCCGAGTAAACCACCATATCATCAACTCCATCCGGTAATGCCAATACCGGTGCATGGGTCAGTTTTTCCTTAAGCGTTTGGAACGCCTTTTCTTGATCCTCGCCCCAATTAAACTTTTCGTCCTTACGGGTTAGTTTGGTCAATGGCATAGCAATCTTGGAGAAATCTTGTATGAATCTCCTATAATAACCCGCAAGCCCCAAGAAGTTTCTGATTTCTGAAGGATTCTTCGGGGGATTCCATCTCGCCACTACTTATATTTTTGACGGGTCTACTAACACCCCGTTTACACTAATTATGTGCCCAAGAAACTGTACCTCTCGTAACCAGAAAGCACATTTTGTGAATTTTGCATACAACTTCTCTTTTCTGAGCGTCTCCAAAACTTCACGTAAATGACTTGCGTGTTCTGCTTCATTCTTTGAATATACCAAAATGTCATCGATGAATACTATCACTGACTTATCCAACATCGGCTTGCAAACCCGGTTCACGAGGTCCATGAAAGCCGGGGGTGCATTAGTTAATTCGAAGGACATCACGAGGAACTCGTAATGTCCGTACCGTGTACAGAAGGCCGTCTTCGGTACATCCTGTCACGACCCCCGACCCACCCTGGACGGAATCGGGTGCCGTGAACAGTCCAGCGGTACCGGTGATTATTTTGAAAACGTTGCAGCGGAAATTTTATCAGGACCGTGAGTTAGGAAAAATATCAGAGTTTAGAAAACACCGGATTTTATTTAATAAATGGGATAAACCCATGTTTTATAATGGTAGCTTTAATAAAGATAAATTTTATTACATAAAACAATATTTCTTATTTTGATTTAATTAATAAATAAGCCACTTCTTGATGCCTTTCAGTGCCGTATCCAATGCTTACTTCCATCTAATGTAATAACCTGAAAAGTATTTTAAAAAGGTTTTGTCAGCGGGAAATACTGAGTGAATCATTCTATTTAATAAAACGACACGTTTGTTATAATTTACAGTATTAAGAGAGATTACAATGTTTATTTCAACCAACTACCCACAGTATTTGTCATCGACTCGTTTCGGTGACTGTGGTCATATTACTATTGAGTCCGTTCACCCAATAGTAACGAGTATCATTAATTAGGTACGCCCACCTAAATTGATAAAAACAGTAATGTGCACAATACCCCACATACCGGCTGTAATTTGGTGACTACATAAACTTAATCACTGTAATTATAATCTTGAAAATAAACATACTTTTTGTAAACAGATTTGATAAAAAAAGAATGACTCACTTTATAACCATGCAGATTCATACAGCCAAAGTTTAGTCTACAGATAAGCCTTGATATATTGCAGATTTATACAGGCAGAGCTTAGCTTATTGATTTAGCCTTGTAACCTAGTGCACACGAACTAGGTAAATAACTAATACAGCATTTACGATAACTCACGAGATTAAAACCCTCACAACGAATGACAAAGTGCGATACTTAAACATCCATCGGATTCACAACGAATGACAAAGTGTAATCACTTAAACATCCATCGGAATCACGACTAATGACAAAGCATAAACCCTAATGTGGGCAGCACTTAAACATCCATTGGATAGTTCCAATCGATCGGACATTGAATCGTAGCAGCGATTGAGTTAATACCCTGTTTGCAGCAGCACCCCGCTATACTAATTAGTGTTTCGTGTGTGTTAATTGTGATAAATAGAAGATATCTCGGAGCATAGAACGAATTTCTTCATCGAACATACGCCCAGAATCAAGTGCCAATGCCTGCTATTTATACACGAAATTTGACATGCTTACGGACCGTAAGACTCCCAATGTTACGATCCGTAAGGGTGCTTACGGTCCGTAAGACTCTTAATGTTACGGTCCGTAAGGGACACCAAATCACTATAGGGTAGCCACGCGTGGGAGTAGGCCAGCTGAGTCGACGAAATGATTAAATTTGATTTTTTATAATAAGTTATAAGGATAATCGTTGAGTAGGAAATGCCCCCCCTGAGTTTTAGGGGCCTTGATCCTGATTCTGATTGTTCTGAAATTTTTTAGGGTTTGTGCAGAATCACTTGGGTGTCTCAATTAGGGTTTCCTATTGGATAAAATAATAAATAAATAGGACTTTTAATGAGGGTCGTTACATTCTCCCCACCTTAATAAAAATTTCGTCCTCGAGATTTACTGAAGTAAGTAGGAATACTTTTTCTTCATCTCAGATTCCAGTTCCCAAGTGTATTTGGGTTATGATATTTCTTTTAGACTTATGTTACATTTTAGTTAATAAAAATAATATTTAGGGTAGATGACATAGAATTAAAATATCAAGTTTTGTGAATACGAGTTGTATCCTAAGTAGGATTCACTGGTTCAACTGAATTAGTTGAAGAAATCGATGATAAATGAATGAAATGAAATGATATAATTTCCAAAGTGACTAGGTTCAAGCCAAAAGATAGATATTTAAAATGAATGTGAAGGACTTTTAGAATCAAATAAAAATTCTTTGTCAAAAGAAAGCTTACTTTGATTGACAACTGAGGAAGACTTAGAATTGACAGGTTCCAATGAAATAAAAGCATGAAAAATGATTTGTCAAATATTTATGATATGAGAAAATCAAAGTGTTGATATGAATGAATTGCAAAGATATACCAAAAGACAATAGAGTTAATGTATCCTTATTTCAAGTTCCAAGTTGTTTTAATTGTGAAACAATGTGATAGTACATTATTAGTAACCATATTTTTCATTCTATATCCTAGAGATTGAAATATAAAAAGCACAAGTTGTTTTGACATGACCAACTATTATACTACGTTTTGTAAAGCAAATATAATATATATTATTGGTGTTCCTATCTGAATCATATCTTACATATCAAATATAAATACTATGTAATATATATTATTTGTTACGTATTTTTACTATATGTAAATGGTTACCACTTTTAAATAAATACTATTTTGGTATTTTACTATACTATGTAAAATAACTTATATTTACTATGTAATATATATATTACAAAACTCCGAAATGAAGTTATTATATTTACAAAATATTTTAGTATATTTTGTAAAAGGAATCACTATTATTTATAATGTTTTTATTTGTCTCTTTTATTTTATGAAAATATGTCTTCTCCAAAGTATGTATATTTTCATATATAATTAAAATTTACTAAATAAGTATGATGACTTATTTTATATATATTAACTAGTCATTATCATGGTGAACATTGGTTAGTGCTGCCTTGTTTAAGCATATGTGATCAGTCCATGCCTAACTAAGGCTAGGCTATCCAATATCTGCCTTTGATAATAACCCTAGTATTTAAAAATAATCTTAATACTACTACTATTAATATAAAATTATCAATAATAAATAACTAAACAATAATTTTAAATAAGAGTATACCTCTAACATAGTTTTTATATATAAAAATATAATTTCTTTACCGCAATGGTTTAAAATATAGTAATACTATATTTGTAAATGAGGTAATTCCATATATAATCAATTAAATTTATATATAATGTTTTTCGATCAACGATGATAGAGCAATAAATATTACGAAAGCTCGATTGATATTGTAATAACTATTAAGAGATATACCGAAATATGAATTTGGGTATCATTATCTGAGCACATGATTATTTTAAGATTCTTTGTATAGAATAAATCAACAAAGTGGATTTAATATACATAATTAAATGATTAAATCCGAGATTAGCGCAATCTTCAGATTTTGTGAAAATGTTACCTCAAAGTGATTGTGATCATAGAAATGATTTAGTGAAGTCGGGGATCACACAAGCATGTTATAGTTCAAGAGAATTGAAATGCTTGTTAGGATTATTTCGAATATGATGGTTTTTTAATTCATCATATGGAACTTTGAATTGAATATGTGATGCGAGCAAATTCAAACAATTGAACTCAGTTTAAACAAAACGAGTTTAACAAAAAATCCGGACATAGTCATAACAGAAACCATGGATGCCAAAGAAAATTGAGTTTTTTCAAAAATTTATTGACTCGATATTAAGAGTCATTATTTGGCAATAATGCGGTTCACCGTGCCAAAATCAAGTCTAACTAAAGGATATTTGAGTTTGGATAAAACGACAAATTAGAATGAAGCCCTCCAGTGGAATTCATAAATTAAACGAACCACATGCGCAACAAACGGTGCATGTGTAACGTGTGGATTTACCAAGAAATGAAATGAATCAATATTCGCTACTATGAAATAAATCCTCCTGGTATGATGACCATTAGGGGAAGTAGAAACACGAAAGTTAATTTATTATATGCAAAAGTCAAAATTTCAATGAAAGAAATATATGAACTTCTATCCGGAATTTCGTGTGATAACTGTTGTTAAGTGACATTATCAGGGAATGTCGAAAAATGAAATAGGGAATTTGCAAAAGTATGTGACTCCTTTTGCAGTGATAATAATTATGACTATGATTAGACTGTGCACCGATGGTTTGTGAAATCTGGTTACAATGTACCTTAGCGAGATTCATGTTGGTTGTTGGATTACATGACAAAGTGCTTCTTTTTGATTAATAGTTTTTCTACTGACGGAATTAGTATTGGTGTCATTGTGTCTAAATTATATTTTCCAAAGGTCTTGCCTTGGAAGTCGTGTGTGATATACTTCATCTTTTATGGATTTATAATTAAATTTTCATGTATTTTCTTGTACATTATCACAACTTTACATGCTTCTTACTTGCGTTAATAGTTTATGATAACGCGTTAGAAATTCTTTTTGATGGTGTTTTAACTTAAAGGATTTCCATTGTTTATTTTATCACACGAACTACGAGACAGATGATCAAACGAAATAATGTTTGATATCGGAAAAGAGATTCCTGATAAAGAAATCTAGACACAGATACTTGTGGTTTATTCCAAATTAACTTTTGGAATTTCTTATAGATATATATATATCTATATAATCATATATTTCACATGCTGAATTAAACATACCATCTATCAGGTCAATGTATTTAACATATTCATATTTCAAAAACTAGTCAGATATCTGGTCATGATACTATTTAGGGAAGTCTTGTCACTCGTTTGACATATTATATACCCCGTCTTATCCGATTCGCGCCGGAGCGGTAACCTCAGTATATCCGGACAAACTGGAGAGTCTGCTACACCATACCCAGTCTTGCCGGAAAAATTTTTCTATTTCCCATAAATAGTATCTTTTAAAAGTGCCTCTTTTATTAGGCTTTTATCCAGAATTAGGGAAATTTGTATTTCCGTAACATATCTTATTATTATATTGACCACTAGACGATTCCTGTGACAGTGTCAATTTTCTATTGATCATTCTTTCAACTAGTGACTCAGGTCATATTACTGTTGATCATTCTCTCAACTAGTAATTGTGGTTATATCACTGTTGATCATTCTTTCAACTAGTGACTCAGGTCATATTACTGTTGATCATTCTCTCAACTAGTAATTGTGGTTATATCACTGTTGATCATTCTTTCAACTAGTGATTCTAATCATAACACTGTTGATCATTCTCTCAACTAGTGCTTTTGGTCATGTCACTGTTGATCATTCTCTCAACTAGTGACTCTGGACTTAGTTGTCCTGTGACATTACTTCATCAATTACTTATGGCACACCAAAATCCATCATATTTATTTACACAAATACTTAGCTTATCGTGAAGCTAATACTAATGCATCTTTTCTTAAGTTCAAGTCTAAATGCTACCAGTTAACAGCAATCTCCTAACTCTTTTATATAAATTTAGGTATTATTATTACAACACCTAAAGGCTTTGAAGCAGTGGCTCTGATACCACCTTCTGTCACGACCCCCGACCCACCCTGGACGGAATCGGGTGCCGTGAACAGTCCAGCGGTACCGGTGATTATTTTGAAAACGTTGCAGCGGAAATTTTATCAGGACCGTGAGTTAGGAAAAATATCAGAGTTTAGAAAACACCGGATTTTATTTAATAAATGGGATAAACCCATGTTTTATAATGGTAGCTTTAATAAAGATAAATTTTATTACATAAAACAATATTTCTTATTTTGATTTAATTAATAAATAAGCCACTTCTTGATGCCTTTCAGTGCCGTATCCAATGCTTACTTCCATCTAATGTAATAACCTGAAAAGTATTTTAAAAAGGTTTTGTCAGCGGGAAATACTGAGTGAATCATTCTATTTAATAAAACGACACGTTTGTTATAATTTACAGTATTAAGAGAGATTACAATGTTTATTTCAACCAACTACCCACAGTATTTGTCATCGACTCGTTTCGGTGACTGTGGTCATATTACTATTGAGTCCGTTCACCCAATAGTAACGAGTATCATTAATTAGGTACGCCCACCTAAATTGATAAAAACAGTAATGTGCACAATACCCCACATACCGGCTGTAATTTGGTGACTACATAAACTTAATCACTGTAATTATAATCTTGAAAATAAACATACTTTTTGTAAACAGATTTGATAAAAAAAGAATGACTCACTTTATAACCATGCAGATTCATACAGCCAAAGTTTAGTCTACAGATAAGCCTTGATATATTGCAGATTTATACAGGCAGAGCTTAGCTTATTGATTTAGCCTTGTAACCTAGTGCACACGAACTAGGTAAATAACTAATACAGCATTTACGATAACTCACGAGATTAAAACCCTCACAACGAATGACAAAGTGCGATACTTAAACATCCATCGGATTCACAACGAATGACAAAGTGTAATCACTTAAACATCCATCGGAATCACGACTAATGACAAAGCATAAACCCTAATGTGGGCAGCACTTAAACATCCATTGGATAGTTCCAATCGATCGGACATTGAATCGTAGCAGCGATTGAGTTAATACCCTGTTTGCAGCAGCACCCCGCTATACTAATTAGTGTTTTGTGTGTGTTAATTGTGATAAACAGAAGATATCTCGGAGCATAGAACGAATTTCTTCGTCGAACATACGCCTAGAATCAAGTGCCAATGCCTGCTATTTATACACGAAATTTGACATGCTTACGGACCGTAAGACTCCCAATGTTACGGTCCGTAAGGGTGCTTACGATCCGTAAGACTCTTAATGTTACGGTCCGTAAGGGACACCAAATCACTATAGGGTAGCCACGCGTGGGAGTAGGCCAGCTGAGTCGACGAAATGATTAAATTTGATTTTTTATAATAATATGATATAAGGATAATCGTTGAGTAGGAAATGCCCCCCCTGAGTTTTAAGGGCCCTGATCCTGATTCTGATTGTTCTGAAATTTTTTAGGGTTTGTGCAGAATCACTTGGGTGTCTCAATTAGGGTTTTCTATTGGATAAAATAATAAATAAATAGGACTTTTAATGAGGGTCGTTACACATCCTCTTCTTTGACTTTCAACTGATGGTACCCCGATCTAAGGTCGATATTGGAGAACCAATTTGCGCCTTGCAATTGGTCAAATAAGTCGTCAATTCTTGGGAGCGGATATTGATTCTTCACCGTGAGTTATTTCAACTCCCGATAATCGATGCACATGCGCATGCTCCCATCCTTCTTTTTCACAAATAGCACCGGTGCGCCCCACGGAGACAAACTTGGCCGAATAAACCCTTTGTCGAGCAGGTCTTGGATTTGAGACATCAATTCTTGTAGCTCTGATGGCGCGAGCCGATACGGCGCCTTGGCCACAGGTTTCGCGCCCGGAATCAATTCGATTCCGAACTCTACCTCCTGTTCTGGCGGTATTCCCGGTAAATCTTCCGGAAATACATCGGCGTATTCACGTACCACTAGTACGTCTTCAATATTTGGCGTTCCTTTATCTGGTTTGTTTGCGTATATCATGAATGCTCTACACCTACGCCTCATGAGTTTGTGACCTTTCAGCATTGAGCACATAACGAGACTACCCCCTTTTTCGCCATAGATGGTAACGTGTTTTCCACTTGGAGATGTTAACTTAATCTCCTTGCGGAAACACACGACCTTCGTGTGATGTCGGGATAGCCAATCCATTCCGACTACCACTTGGAATTCTCCCATCGACATTGGAATCAAGTCTATTAAGTATTCTTCACCGTCGATACTCATCTTACAATTTTGGCACACGTCACATACGATGAAACTTTTATTATCACCTATTTCTACTTCTAAAGGCATAGGTAATTTCATTAGTTCGAATGAAGGATGTCGAATAAATCCATGTGAAATAAAACATTTTTTCGCACCCGTATAAAATAACACATGTGCGGGAATTGAATTTATGGCGAATATACCTGAGACCACACCGGGTTCCACCTTCGCCTCGGCTGCCGTTAACTAGAAGGATCTGGCTTTTGCTTTTGCATTTGGAGTCCTCGTATGTGAATCCTTGCCATCCTTTTTCCCGACTAGCTCTAGGAATTCCGATTACTTGTGACCCAGTTGATAGCATTTGTAACACACCGATACCTTCCCTGGTCATAATGCAGCCGTGTGCCCTGTCTTCCCGCATATGGGACATGGTTTATCTTTAAACCGGCACTCACCCTTGCGCCCTTTCCCGCATACCTTGCAGCTTGGCGACCCGCTTTTTCCTTCTTGCTTCTTCGATGACTCAGTCGTACGTGCCTTTTTCGTAGGGCTTGGAATAACCACTTGCGCCCTTCTTTCACCCCTTTCATTCTGTTTCTTTAGCTCTATTTCCCTTTCTCGAGCAGTGTTAATGATTTCGGTGAGGGTCTCGTATTTTGAGTGAGTCATGAACTCCCGATACTATGCGCTTAGCATATTATAATAATAATACACCTTCTGGTCTTCGGATGTCACCAACTCATCACAAAACCTCAGTTTGTCGAGAAAGATCCCCGTGATCTTATCAATAGATTCGCCTTTCTGCCTAAGCTGAATGAATTCCTCTTTGATTCGATTGATAACCGCTTTGGGACTGTGGTGTTTAAGGAATGGTACTTTAAACTCGTCCCATGCCATAAGCTACGAAGTCATTCGTGTCAAAGTGGGTTCTCTCGAACACCCCTTCAATATCACTCAACCATCTTTGGCACACTATCGGATCCACCTCTCCGTTGTAGAGTGGCGGTTTACATGCCATAAATTCTTTGTACGAGCAGCCCTTGCGCTCTCCAGATTTCTCCTTAGCTATGTTGGCACCATCTTCCAATTTCATGATTCTCTCATCAACAACCGATAGTACCGTATTTTGGATCTTATCAATAAAACCGGATAAGTTGTTTTCGATTGCCTTTCCTACTTCCTCGGCAATCACTTCTCTCATTTGCTCGGTGACTCTCGGCACCGCATCATCATTACCCTTATCCGTCATCTTTAAAACTGAAATGTTTACATTACGCGTTAAACATTTCATCTATAGCATATGGTTTATTTACTTCGGTTTAGTCAAGTTCATAACTTGTTTTAACCGTTCTTACTTAATGCATTTTCCGGGTTTGAGTGTGTTAACACACTCTTCCCGTGCACATCAATTCGTGTTTCTTTTACATTAATAAACCTATTAAAATGATTAACTCTTACCGGATGTTGATCAAGCTTGAACCAAACACACCTTGTTAATAACCTTGAGCTCTGATACCAACTTGTAACACTCGTCGTATAATTTCATTATTTTATTATAGAAATACACACCTTTTTAAACAGAATGCATATTTAGCAAAAACTGAGTTAATAAGTAGAGATGTACATTGTTTTAGCGGGTTAACATAACCAACCATCTAGTTTAAAACATTCACATCTAATAAAGTTGGCAAAAAACAACATAGTCTAGCTAGATTAAATTAGCGCGGAAGCATTCAAAACATGTGTTCGGTTCTTGAATTCCCTTGCTTGATCGACATCCATGACAAACGAGCAATACCTATGGTCAAAACCACAACGAATAATAGTTTTGACATTATAATATAGGATAAGTGCAAGTTCTATGGCTTAAACAATGAAAATAAACAAAAATCTGCGTTTAGGGGGCTGTCGCGCCCCGCGACGTATTACAGGCAAGCCTTAGCGGCCCGCGAAGGCTGTCGCTTCACGCGACTGTTTGACTGGTTTTCCGTCGCGTAGCGCGACAACGTTACTTTGGCAGAAGGTTCGTTGCTGGGTGCTGTATATTTGCCCAGCTCTCAAAATTCCCATTATCAACTTCAAACCTTCAAAACTTACAATATATACATCCGTTTTGGCCGATTCTTTTTCCTATACGTCCGTATTAACATTACGGATCTAATCATGTGAATTTCACTTAATGGAAAGCAGTTTACGCACAAATGGTTTACAGACTCTATAATACGATTATTCGACCCGTTAACTACGTGCATATTCTACAATTTACACTTCTTGGGCATCCTAGTTTCGTTCACCCATATCCCGGGCTTGTAACTTTTGAAGTATTCGAACCGTTTCATGGCTTTATGCTCGCAATCTACTTTCATGCTTATTTTCTACAATTACAAGCATACCACTTTATGCGAGTCTTACATTTAACTCATACCAATTGACCCGATATCACGGATTCATACTTGGCTTAATGTACCCATTCATCGCTAATTTGCTACCTAGCATTTGCACAATATGATATTCTAAATTTACTATGCACGAGATCATCTTATGAACATGGTTTTGACCCGTTTGGTTAACAAGTGAAATCCCCACCTTAATGTCGAACCAAACTATTTGTGACTAATATTTTGACCCGTTTGAGTGTCGAGTGAACTACGCCACTTCATTGACACGTCAAACGCATATTCTACCTTTCGACACTATTAACACACTAAAATTTAAACGCATATTCATAGTATGACGGAACCAAAGTCGCGTACCTTTAGAGCACACCCTTCAAACGCGTATCCCCTCCGGCTTATCCACTTGACGATCCGGATTCTTTGCCTAAAGAGTTCAATTCACAAACCATTTAGAACTCTTTTTATAATCATTAACGCACAATTCGTTGTAATATTCAAATCTGCGTTTTCGTCCAATTTTTAACATTTTAATCCCCACTTAGGCGTTTTAACAAACACCTAGAGGGTCAGATTTTTACAAAATCAATACCAAGTTCATGACTTGTTATTTCCATCTAAATCAACTTCAATTAGGCAATTCTACACTTGCTTTAACATCAATATTTCCGAAATTACATCTTAAATTCAGATTATACTAGAACAAGAATCATAATTCTATTGTTTATCAAGTTTCTACAAACCCATTAATCACCTACAATGGTGATTATGAACCCCACAAGTAAAATGCAAGCTTTTAACAAGAAATCATCTAGGGTTTATCCCCAGACATCATATCACTTCTAATTTCATCAATACAACACATAATCAAGCTAAACATTCGATTTTTATCATATACTAGGAATTTGAGTTGAATCAAAACAACCTAATTTGGCATACCTTATGATCCCTTCAACGAGGTGATCACGAATCTATGTTCAGATTTCGAATTTGACTTGATTTAGGCCTCCAATTTGTGAGTTTTTGTGAGAATTAGGGTTTGTAGAGAAACCCCTGGTCGCCCCCTTGTTCTATTCGATCCAGACACACACTCATGTGTGTGTTTGGTGTGTTATTTACTACTTTAAACATTCAAGTTTCAAGTTTTACAAATTTGGTCCCTTAACTTTTGTTAATCTTATAGTTTAGGTGTTTTAACCTTATTATATGTCACCTCAAGACTCGTAACTAACTGGGTTATCGATTCCTAGTTAGCTTGTTCTCATTTGATCAATACTTTATAAATCTGATTAAAGTTTTTATAAATTTCGGGGTGTTACACCTTTTGAGGCTTTATATGAGAGAAAATGTACAACGCCCGTCTGTTAGGCAGAAGTTGGAGAAGTTCAGTTATCAGGACCTGAGATAGTCCTTGAAACAACGGATAAGATTGTCCAAATTCGTGATCGCCTAAAAGCTGCTAGAGATAGGCAGAAAAGCTATGCAGATAAGAGGCGAAAACCTTTAAAGTTTGAGGTACATCGGACCATTCGAGATCATCAAATGTGTCGGAAGTGTAGCTTATAAGCTAAATTTACCTGAGGAGCTTAGTGGAATTCACAATGTGTTCCACATCTGTAACTTAAAGAATGTCTAGCTGATGAATCGCTAGCAATGTCTCATAAAGACGTACAGATTGATGAAAACCTGAGGTTTGTTGAAAGACCTATATCAATCGAGGATCGACAGGTTAAAAAGCTCTGAAGAAAGCACATACCGATAGTGAATGTTAAATGGGATTCCCGTAGAGGTCCCGAATGTACGTGGGAGGTCGAGTCCACTATGCGACAAACGTACCCTCACTTGTTTCAGTAAAATCTCGGGGTCGAGATTTCTTTTAAGGGGGTAAGGATATAACACCTCGTAAAATCATGTCCAATTATATAAAGACACGTATCCTAAACTCTAAATATGTAACGGATTTATTCCGAAGGACTAAACTTGACAACCGTTGAAAATACGTTTGCGAAGGGACTAAAAGTGTCAACATGCTAATTTATGCCTCTGAGTGACCTTTTACCAAACCCGAGACTTTATAATGTTAAAACAAGCTCTCGGAAATGATAAATGATGATTATAAAAGTTGAAGGACTAAAGGTGTCAAGTTGAAAGATTTCACTTTTTTGATCAGCCTCTTACGGACCGCAAGGACCCAGGCTTATGGTCCGTAAGGAGGGTACCTGGGCCATGAAATCCAATATCAATTACGGACCGTAAGGGGTAAGGCTTACGGTCCGTAAGCACTGTATCTGGGCAGTAATTTTTGGACAGCTGGAGGTTTCTGCAATTAACCGACTTATACACTTAGAACTCGATACCAGGAGCTTGTTGATGGTTTCTAAAACCACCAAGGACACTTGTGATGATCTTGGACACCCCCTAACACCTGGCTTGATCGTGGATCATCACCTTCAACTATAAATAGGCCTTCGTGTTGCACCATTTTACTTGCTTACTTCAAAATCATTCTTCTCACTCTTGCTTGGAGATTCCTGATATAGGAGACTCCCTCTAGTCTAAAAGATTCAAGCAAGGAACCTTTGTAAGTGTCCCTAGCCACTTTAGTTCAGTTTTAGAGGTTTTATGGCCCAAAGTCAAAGTTATCGTAAAATGAATTTGACCTTCGGTTAAAACCCAAATGGTCCAGCCATTGTTCGAGGCGAATGTGGCTATGTGACCATAATTAGGTAGGTGTTAATACCTCAAAAGGGCACCTCCTAATTTTCTCGTTTGCTTAGTTAATTGTCGGGTCAAACTAATTAATTAAAAAGTCAAACGGGTTAGATTTGTAAATAATAATCAAAACTGATAATGTAGGTGTTATGAATCATATTTTGTCACTTTAATAACTTGGTAAATATTATTAGAACATGTCTAAGCATGTTCAACCCGACAATTTTGAGTTTAAGCGCGGTTCGCAACCGAAAGTCGCAAAAGCTTGACTTTTGCTTTGACTTTCAGTTATGTCCCGATTAAGCTTAATTCCTTTGTGTTTTAAGCTTTCATTGTGACCATTTAATATTGTAGTATAACCCTCTGAGGTTATATTACCTGGTCACTATGTATTTTTGTATTATATGCATGTTTATGTTATTATGCTTATAATTGACTATTATGCCCTTATGTCCTAAAAATAGGATTTTTGAATAAATGATCATGTAAATAACTTAGGTACTGAATTATAAACATGTCTAGATTATTTTGACATTATATTCTGGTTTAAATTGATGTTATGCAAAATATCGTAAATTTAGCTTTTATAAAGACTAAACTACCCTTTTATGCATAAATCTTATTTAAACATAAATTTTGACACAAAACTCATTACCTACTATTATGATATCACTTTTAGGAATTTTTGGAATGTTGGGTCAGATTATATACTGACCTTAACATTGAGTTCGTGTATAAATTATATAATTGACGAAAATGCCCTTTTTGTAAATAAAATGAGTTATATAAATAATAAACATGCCAAACTTTTTGCTACTGATATAATATGAAAAATAAAATATTTTAACCATCCAAGGCTGGTCAAAATATCAGAATCACATAAACTTTGCAAATTTCGTCAATTATCGATTTTTACGCTAAATAGGTGCATAGTATGGTTTAAAACCATAACTAGCACCCAAGACTTGTTACCTACTGAAATTTTAAATAATTTTTAATATTTTTACAGTAGGTATGAGTTATGAACTCATACTTCCAATTATGTCCTTAAAAACATATGTGAAATGACCAAAATACCCTATCGGGGCATAATTTGGTCATAAATGGTGAACCACACATGTGTATGATATCCTACTGATATAACATCATAAAATAAATATTTTTATAGAATGATTTTGATCAGAACATTAGTTTACCTATAAACCTCTTTTATAAATCCTAAAATGACCAAAATGCCCTTATGAGGCTTAATTCGGTTTTAAATACTTTTTGGGCATATATGTTAACATCCTACTGATGTCTTAACATATTTTAAGCATAATAATATATGGAACTTGTATATGATTAATTAGGCTACCCGTTATGCTTATACGCGTTCGGTTCGGTTTATGTAACTAGTTTACATAAATTAGCCGAAACGGGTCAAACCTTATCATTTAAACTTCAAATTCCAAAATGTCTTTAGTTTACCCATATTATACAAGTATCAAACTTGTCGGGTCTAAATCACATTCCATTCCGGTCTCCGCTTAATCTAGCGTTTCGAACCGAAAAACATCTTTATAACTAACCGGTCTAAGTCTTTGACTTAAATAAGACCCGTTAGTATCCTAATAGGTTAATAAACCTTCCATACAGATTAAGTAGCTTCGGTAGAAGATATTTGCATAAGGTCTTAGGAAACATACGGCTGAGTAGCATCTTTGCACATCTAGCTCAGGTAAATACTTTTAACTTATTTTCCCTATACGGGCTTGGGATACGGTAAATTATTACATCTTGGTCGGGTATGGGATTATTTAGTCGGATTGTGATTTAATAAATCCGCATAACCCTATTTAATCTATTTTGTTTGATAACATAAACATTGGGGGTTAACGACCGTGTCCTGGATATCCTCGGCTCATTTAAATTATAAATGGCCAAGACCTATGCACGGGGTGTAGGCATACACCTGACAGATGCAAATTCTAAATATTAAATAACCCACATGTTGGGGATAACTCCTTTGTGAGTTTTATAAGTGGTGAGTCGGTTAATCGTGACCGGCTTCCAAACCGACCCCAATTGTATGACAAACAAGTGAATCAGTATACAAGATTTTAATAAAGATTGTCCCAAGTTATAAATGATTTTGTGCCATCTGCACCTAAACCAATTTTCATAAACTCTTTTCAAATGAGTCGGTTAATTGTATTTACCAGTGAAAACTGACGTATTTTCCAAAGACAAAGTGACAGGTACCTCTCGAAACTAGGCTGGAGCTACTTGGTGTCAAATAAGAGGATCTTGCAAATCCTTAGATGCCTGAAGTCTGTTAAACTTTGTTTTTATGTATTTGTTTTCATGATCCGCCTGTGGATCTCTATTACAATCAGTCTGTATATTCTTTTATCTCGAACTCTCGGACATTATGGATTGTAATAGTAATTAATCTACCAAGCCTTCCGCTGTGCTATAATTGTGTTAATTGACTACGATGATATCAACTACGTCACGATACTCCCCACCGGGATCACCGGGAATATGTGGAAATATCGGGGTGTGACACACCATGGCCACCGCCACCGGAGACGGAGGCAGAAGGGGAGGAGCAACCGTCGGCGAACTTGGTCACCGGAGCACACCCGTGGGTCACCGGAGCATACCCATGGCGACGGCATCACTACCGGCGGTTCTAATGGTGGTTGACGATGATGGTGGTTGACGATGACAGTGGATGACGATGACGGCGACATCACTACGGCGACGGGCATCACTACCGGCTGTTGTGGGTGGCCGGAGACATCATAGATGAAAGAGAGAGAGAACATCATCTTCGTCATCATCGGAGAACGGCCAGAGTCAGAACAACACCGAAACCGTCGCCTGCGGCGGCGTCTTTCTCTCTCTCTCTTTTTGCAGCTTTCTCTCTCCTCGATCTCTCTCATCGGAGCAAGAATGGGCCGGCATAGTCGCCGGAGTCCAGCTCTCTAACACAGAAACATCATAGGGGCATCGCCGGAGTGAATGTGGAGAGAGAGATTAGGGGTTGACGGGTTTTTAGAGAGATGAGGGATTTAAAATTTAAGAGAGAGATATGAGAGATTGAAAGTCTGGTGACTTTTGATGAATAGAGAGAGAGATTGGACATTTGGAGGAAATGACCAAAATACCCTTTAGGATTTAAAATAATAGTGTATAGGTGGCATGATCTGATTGGTGGAGAGTGGTTCTCACGGTTCTCGCAAATAGGGATGGTTTTCATTTTAACTGGTCCCTATATATATATATATATATATATATATATATATATATACACACGGGGAGAGATAACGAGAAAACTTATTTTAATGAAAAAACAAAAGGCCTGCATGAAAAAAACACGCAGCGGACCACACAAGCAAGAAACGATGTATATGACATATCACACATGTGTACTAGTGCATTCTTTTTATACACACACACACACAAATATATATATATATATGGTAGGGTTCATGCGAGAACCACATTTATTGCGAGAACCGCAATAGCCAATTTGAACACAACAAAATAAACCCACTACACCACCAAAAACCTAAAAAAACCTAACCCCCCTCCCCCAGCTAAATGCTATAAACTAAACCCCCCAAAAAGCTAACCCCCCATACTCCTCCCCCCTCCCCCCCCCCAAAAAGAAAAAATTTATAAAAATCGCTAGTTTTAGTATAAAAAAATTACAAAAAAATAATTTTTTTTAATAAACGAAAAGTAGAGATTTTTGTTAAAAAATATTAAAAAAAATTTTTTTGTGTGTATTTTAGATTTTTTATGTATTTTTGGTTGTGTTCACATCAGTTCTCGCAATAAATGGTGGTTGCTAACGGATTCTTCTCTCACACACACACATATATATATGTATATATGTATATATATAATGCATATATGCAGTAGTGTGAAGTTTATTGGGGAACACTAAAAAAGTGGAGAACAGTGGGGAACTGACTTAAACAAACTCCGATTGGACTCATTCCAGTGGCGAAGGAATCGGCTCGTCGAACCCTAACTAGGATCTCTTAACCCTAAACCCTAAATCATAACCCTAAACCCTAAATATATTAGGGTTTAGCTTTTAGGGTTTAGCTTTAGGGTTTAGTTGTAGAGTTTAGCTTTAGGGTTTAGGGTTTAGCTTTAGTGTTTAGGTTTAGCTTTAGGGTTTAGCTTTAAGGTTTAGCTTCAAGGTTTAGCCTTTAGGATTTAGTTTTTAGGGTTTATAGTTTAGATTTTACGGTTTAGCTTAGGTTTTAGCCTTATTTTTTTAGCTTTAGGGTTTAGAGTTTAGGAGTTAGGATTTAGGGTTAACAGATCTTAGTTAGGGTTTGATGAGCCGGTTCCAACGCCGCTGGAATGAGTCCAATCTGAGTTCGTTTGAGTCGGTTCCCCGCTGTTCCCCACTTTTTTAGTGTTCCCCAATGAACCTTCCCCATATGCAGTATATCCAAAAAAATTAGAAATTTGGGAAAAAAAAACAAAAACTAAAGTACTATTACACATGCCTAAGATAATGTATTACACGTGTGTAATATAAAAAACACCCTTGCGGACCGCAAACACTTTACCTTGCGGTCTGCAGTGTGTTTTTCCGAACGCACCGGCCCCTTAAACAATCTATGGAAGGTTGTTGGCCTAAACATTTCGGAAAATTGAAACAATGTCTATTTCGGAAAAAAAAAAAAAATCAACTATGTCTATTTTTGTAAACAAACAATGTCTATTTCGGAAAAAAATCAACTATGTCTATTTTTGTAATTACATAAATGCATTAAAAGAGCTTCGGGAAGAATAAGTTTTTGTAAAGTCCTTTTTGAGTCCATGTGGATTTTGCATTTTAACTATTTGAATCCAAAAGTCAAACTTGTTTTGATTTGAGTCCCTGTGGTTTGTATTTTTAACCCTTTGAATCCAAAATGAAACCTCATCCACCCCTTTGAGTCCCTGTGGTTTGTATTTTTAACCCTTTGAATCCAACCCTTTTAGTCCATGATTTGGATGAGGTTTGCGTTTTGGATTCAAATGGTTAAAAAATACAAACCACAGGGACTCAAATCAAGACGTGTTTAGTTTTTGGATTCAAATAGTTAAAATGTACAAACCACAGGGACTTAAAAAGGACTTTACTCAAGTATCTAACTGCTCTACCAACGTTGAGCGCTCCAATTTCGGTGAGTTATTGATAATATATTTGGCAGCTTTGAAAGGTACAACTATAAGTGTGAACTTACCGGTCGAAATTAGTTCGGCATAAATACTACTTTATTTTACGAGTAAAGTTCAGAATGTTTACGAGCATCCACAATGCTATCATCTATAAAACTCTACAAATCTTCACCTAAGCATGTCACATCATATTTCAAACTTCATTTATAAACCTCTAAATTACTCGTAAGACCAGATCTCCAAAAACCTCTTAAAATATAATAAAATAAAATAATATTATATAAATAGTTTGTGTGAAAGGGAGATGAGTAGGGGTGTTCAGAATTCGTTTCGAATTCGAAAAATTCGAAATTCGATTAAATTCGATTCGATTATCAAGAATTCGTTTCGATTATAAAAATTCGAATTCGAATTCGATTCAATTCGAGTTAAGTAAATCGAATACAAATCGAATACGAATTTATAATTTCAAAATCGATTCGATTCGAAATTCGAATAAAAATTATACATTTTATTTATTAATTTTTATATATAATACATATATAACTTTTATTGGGCTATACTATAAATTATTTTCAAAATTTATTTCAAGTATTAAAATTACCCATTACCAAACCCACTACATGGCACATAACCAAAACCTAAGTAGCAAATATATCAATAGAATTCTAACCCTAAAAATATTAACTTGTAGTGATTATTCCCGAATTCTCGTTTTGAATGTTAGACTTATGATACTTTATTTGAAAATTTTTAATGTGATATTGTGCTTTATGGCTGCTTTAAAATTTATGTTTCATTTTAATAGCTTTTTATTTGTTTAAAAGAAACTTAATCAAATCGAATTTATTCGAATTCGATTCCAATTCGAATTTTTAATCGAATACGAATCGAATACGAATTGGGTTTTTTATTCGAATACGAATTCGAATCGAATGTGGTAGGTTTTAATCGAATACAAATAGAATTCGAATTCAAGGAAAAATTACAATTATTCGAATAATTCGATTCGAATAATTCGAAAATTCGATATGCGATTCGATGAACACCCCTAGAGATGAGAACAGGGCCACATGTGAAGTCCAGGCCAAGTCCTTGTCTACGGTCCTGAAGATCAAATTCACAAATCAGACCTCATCCACATGGGCGAAGCTTTTAAGGGGCGGGAGAGGGCAGCCAACCCCCCAAACTTTTCGCTCAGTAGTGGAGAATACGTAGTTTTCGTTTAGAAATTTTTGGGTATATATGTTTTCGACTCACAGTTTTATAGAAATTTTTTAGGTCCGGTGACTTCCGCCCCCGGTGAGAAATCTCAAGTTTTCCCACTACCCAACCAGATCTTTGCCACTTTAACAGCGATGTGCATGCTTTAAAACCCATTGACACTTATACATGCTTTACGGAAGGTTAGAACATACTTCTCCAAAAATTATTTTTTGAACCATCACAATATCACAAACTCTAAATCCCAAGTTGTATGGAAAATGAGACCAGGTGACGTGGAAACAGGTGGAGTTGATCTCATCTTTTTTGGAACAGTTAACTTCATTCACAGAAACCAAACAACTACACCAGCAGCAGGCACCAAACCCACATCAGGGCTGGCACCCAAAAACAAACCAACAGAATTACATAATACATCCTATACTCTTGACTTATGTTTAGATCTACTTTTAACCAAAGAAACCAGGAGCACCTAATGTTTTATTATTATTTTTTAAAATTAAATGGGTATTTTCACTAAACCTAATGTCATTTGGGCTATATTTAAACCATAAAAATTGTTTTGTAAATTGGCCTACCTATGAATTGGTATGGGTATACTATTTAAAAAAAATGAACATATGCATATCGGATTTAAAAAAAAAAAAAAACACTTGCCCTTCGAAATCACTGGCTCTGTGCGGTGGTCCTCCCCACACACACTCATCACCGCCCATGAAAGAAACCCAAGCGCTTTGACGTCTCCAATGATTTCCCCTATCTTCACCTCTTTATATTGAAAACACTTTTTATTTCGAGCTTTCCACAGTTTCCAACACGCGATATATATAATGCCACGAAGCACTTCTTTGAAGGGGTCCCCTAAGCTGCTCACCTCGCAAACCTCCAGGACATCCCTGGTAGAGAACGAGTAAATTGGAGAGGACATACACCACCCACTTATCGCTTGCCACACAATCGCAGCCACGAACTAGGATACGAAATGTGATCACCAGAATCTAGGCCTTCACCACACAGCACACAAAGCTCCTGCTCCACCTGATATTGCGCGACCTAAGCGTCTCCACTGTGGGTGGCCGATTTTGGGCCGCCCGCCATGCAAAAATGTTGATTTTAATCTTAAAAGCTAGGTTAAATTAGTTTTTAGAACATTTTGAAAACTGGTAGATAAAACCAAGTACACAGCATTGATTGCCATTGAACGGACCTTTTGATGTTTTCTAGTACACAACATTAATTGTCAAGTACACATCATTGATTGCCATTTATGTGGTTGGCGAATGATGATAAATTATAAAGTTTACGAATGGTCTTTATTTATGTAGTTGTCGAACGATGTCAAATTATGTGGTTGTCTAACGAGGTTAAGTAACAAATGAGGTAATATTAAGGAATATCTTTTATGTTTTGAGGACGAGTTTTAACGGGTAATCGTACTTAACGAAATACAAGTCTTTTAGGCCATTCATTGTTATGTCCCAGATCAGGTCGGCTTGGTTAATCGGCATACGAAGGAAGACGCACTAAGGGGTGTCCTTTGGTGCTTAGGTAATCTAATCCACATCGGAAATGACTACTTGTAGGATTATTTGATTTAAGTTATTGGTGGAGTTGTGGGTCGTTTTGGGTGATGGGTTGGAGTCGTTGAACTTTAAATTGAGGTTACCATATTTTAATACAACGACGGTGTTTTGGTTTTGAAATAAGGTGTTTACGATGTGTTTTAAATGCTTTAACTTAAACTATTAGAACTCACACATTGTAGTTGACTTTTGCATGTATGTTAGATTGTTTTGCAGGTGTGTAATTTGAGTTGGTGTTGACTTGGCTAATGGATCAAATTACTTGTGATCGTGGTGGAAAACATTCGTTGCGTTTTGAGATTTATAAACAAATGTAGTTTTAAAATAATTTTGTATTGTTTTTAATCTATTTCTGTTGCGTGTTTTTAAGAAATTACTTATTTTAAAAGAATACACTATGATGTGACTTGACAGTAAGGTGTCTAGTTTGGGGCCTTATATCGGGTAAATACAACTAACTAGGTAATAGCCACATCTATATTGTGTCTCGTTAACCAGAAATTGACACCTACACTTTAGGGTAGTTCCATGCATTTTATTATTGAATAATGGGTATTGATGTAGAAAACTGATATCCTTGTTTAAACCGACAACACCAAAGTACGCATGCCGAATTCATAAATCATTAGAAGCCACTACTTCGAGGATGATCGTTTGTGTTTTGTGATCACCTCATATAATGGTATCGCCAACTCGTCAAACACATTCTCCAAACAATATGTGTATGGTTAATAATATTGCGCATCCTTAGAAGGCTCCATCTAGCTTCATGTGTTGTATACAAACGTGTTGGAACCTGAAGGTTTATGCATAGTGGGGGTTATTGGATTAGGCTTGTAGTTATGTTTACTTAATGTTTTGGGTCGAGAAACATGTGTATTGGGTCAAGGTTTCGGCTGGTTAGAATAGGGGCTTTAGGCCCAAGTTGATAGTATATAAGCAAACCCCTAATGTTGTTTTGGGATTGATCAAGTTCTCGAAACCTAGGAGCCAGCCGAAACCATCTTTGAGTCTTGTATCAGTCATCATTTCTGGTGAATGCAAGATAAGTTTTGTTTCTTTATTGTTGTGGTTTGATTCTTGAATCACCTTGTGTCAGGATTCCACACTAACACGAGATTAGTGGTTGATATCATTGAATTATCCGTCTACGGGAGTTACAATTGGCATCAGAGCCAAGAACCTCATTCTTGGTTCTATCGATATTAACCAGATCCAAGAAAGGTTGTGCTAGTTGTTACTGATCTATTTTCAAGGGGTGTTTTGAAGGTTTCGAGTCATATTGTTGCTGATTTGAAGGTTCCGACTTGCTGAGTTTTTAAACTGTTCATCAAGTGTTCATCAGACTTCAAGAAATCAGTGCAATTTTGGGTTTGGGAATTCTCAGATCCGTTTGCTGAAATCAAGGAGAGTTGGATGCAAATCATTCAAAAGATTTCGATAAATCTTTTGAATTTGGAAAGTCCGGATTATTCGGGATTGCGAGTAAAATATTTCTAACAATTTGTTTTGCAGGTTTCGAGTTATAGTTTCAAGGTTACGACTCGCAATCTGCTGTGGTTTCGAGTTATAAATTCAAGGTTCCGACTTGAAATCGGCTGTGGTTTCGAGTTGTGGATTCAAGGTTCCGACTCGCAATCTGCTAGTGGTTGTGACTTATTTTTTCTTGGTTTCGACTCGTGGTTCCGACTCGATTTGCTGCTGCTTAGTGATTCCGACTGGTGATTGCGACTAGTGTTTCTACTCGAAATCAAGAAATTTCGACTAGGGATTTGTGACTCGCAAGCAAAGAGTTTCGACTCAAGATGCTTTGTTTTCATCACTCGAAATCTCTGATTTCGACTGAAGGTTTCTAGTTGTTATATCAACTTCCTGGTTTCGACTTGCAACGACTTTGATTGGACGCTGAATTAACGTGTTAACTTAAAATATTATAAGGTGACTTCCACAAATCAATCTGTTGACCTTGCTGCCATGAACAAACATCAAGAACTAGACTCTATCATAGGAACCACTACTAGAGTTCCTAGACTGCTAAGTGCTGAAGACTTTCCCGAGTGGAAGTGGCGTTTTGAGCAGCACGTTAAGGTTAAAGATGCGAAAATTTGGAGAAGCATTATTCATGGTCCTAGAGAAATCATGTATGAGAAGGTTGATGCACCAGGAATTAAGTTAAAGAAGCCTCCTGTAGAATACACAGATGATGATTTTGCAATAGTTGAAGAATATGAAAGGGCTCTTTCTTACTTGACGATGGCTTTGGGTCCGGACATTGTTGTTGGATTTCGAATGTGCAAATGTGCTAAAGAACTGTGGGAGTCCTTGCTTGATGTGTATGAAGGAAATGTAGACATGAAAGATATAACAACCCTTAAAAACACCCTATAACGCTCCGTAATAAAAAAACCAACAGCCGGTCAAGGCAACTGGTAATTATTTCAGTGATAATTTTGTGTGGTTATTTTTATAGAATGATAAAAATAATTTAAAACGCACTAAAACGGGATTAAAACGCTAGATAAAATACCCGGTATCCAGTAAAATACATGTTTCTACACTAATTAATATATGTAAGTGTATGTATATATAATTTTGTGTGTATCTAGGAGAGAGAAAGAGTAAGGTGGCGGCTAGGGAGGCCACCACTCCCTTGAAATTGCCATGTGTTGGACATAGAAAATAGGAATGATGATTAATCTTATTACTACACTCAAGATCCTTCATATACACACTTAAACTTTTCAAAATCACCTCCACTCTCTCTCTCTTGTTGAAGCTCGGCCGAACACCCCCATAACTACACACTTTCAAAAATTTCAAACCATTTCTTGAAGATTTAAAGGTATTTCAAGGTGTTTTCAAGCTAGTATGAAGGTTTAAAGATGATTCCAAGAAGATTCAAGTAAGAACAAGGCCTCATATCATCATTATTTTCAAAACCCACTAAGAAATCTTGAAGGTATAACATACTTTCTTTCAAATCATGTTCATGATTCTTGGTGATGAAGATGCTATGGAAGGTTTCTCTTGTTCTTAGATTTAAACACTAACTTGAAACTAAAACAAATGAGTTTTTGAAACAAAAATAAAATGGATGAGTATATATGTGTGGGTGTAGCCGTATACATGTATGTATATGTATACGAGATTGAGTCTTGACTTTTGATAGATTCTTGTTTGACATGATTTTTGTAAAGTGAAGTGCATGTGTGATCAAAGGAATGTTCTAAAAGGTTTTATGATTAGAAATGGATTTATGAAAAGTAAAATTTTGGAACTATATGTATGTATATATGTGTGGCCGAAAATATATATATATATATATAAACATATATATATATACATATATATATATATATATGCATGCATGAACATTTTTGATATAGATAATTATTGATGTGTAAGAATATATGCATATGTTTTGCATTTATGAATAAATGTGTAGATGATGATGATGTGAAGTATGGAATGTTTGAGTATTTGAAACATGAGTTAAATGAAGGTCTAGATGCATTCAAGTTCATACAAAATGATTAGGACATGTTATGGATGCATTAGATGCATTTACTAGATCATGCATGTTGGAATAAGATCATGAAATGAAGATTTGAACATGATTTGATAAAAATAAATTTTAATCAGATTCCAAACACTAAAAATGTAAATATTTGAAGTATTTAATGGTATATAATTTTGTCATAATGTTCTCTAGCTTGCATGTCGTACTTGGTGCATTAGAAGTTATAAAATACGTGAAATCGCATGATTTATGTGACTTACACAAAAACTGCACTAATCTGATTATAACCACTATTTTAATCAGTAAATAACATGTATTGTGTTAAAATATCAAGTCATTCCGAGATGGGATGGTAATAGTAACGTTTAACGCAAAACTATGCGTTAAAACGGTCAAAATCGCCTTTTCGAACGATTTTTATGAAACTGATTTAAATCAGTAAGTAAACTGATAATTTTTGTTTAAAAATAATTATTTTAACTAATTTTAATTTTACTTGATGTTTGGTTGGTCATACGTGACTTCTGACGCCCGAAAACGTTACCGAATCGTTAAAATACGCATTTTTCAATATACACAATATGGGTTGTTTTTGAGTAAACCTTATGTGATAAAATGTGTTATGTGATTTAAACATGGGAATGTGAAAATATGTTAAGATTTGACATGATAATGAGAAATTTAGATTATGCATGTATACTTGTGCGTTTTACGTGATAGAAACGGTAAAAATCGCGTTAAACGTGTAACTTGTTTGTCGAGCATGAAATTTGATACATATAAGAAATATTATGTATACTTGCCTTAAAAATGACAAAATAGATAAGTTAACGAAATTACGCGTATAAACGGGAGTGTTAATGGATTTACATGATAACGGTCACCAATAAATCATTCAAGTCGCAAAACCTTAAATATATATATATATATATATATATATGGACTCATATATATATATATATATTAACGTGCCAACATAATAAAAAACGATAACTTTTCGAGAAAATTCTAAAGTTATGTGACAATTCTAAGAAACAGAGAAACTTAGGATTTTTGTGATATATTGATTTAAAAATCGTTCCTACATATAATAAGACGTGAAGAAATCAATCTGTGGGATTGCGCTATTTAAAAATACGCACCTAAAGGTGAGTGTCACTAAATTCCCTCTTTTTACTGTTTTGTATATGTTTTGGGGGAAGAACACGCGTTAAAGGGTTTAATAATGTTTTTAAATTTAAAACATACCCTTTTGATATAAATCATATATTTTCATTGAAAATATATGGAGTTTTGATAAACTATACGTTTTCGAGATAAAACGTTTTTGATAAATATATGTTTCGAGGAGAAACGGGGATGGTACGGTGTTTCAGAAACCGACCGTGTTGTTGGGGACGGGTTTACTTGGTCCAAGGGATTTCAGTAAATTTTCGTACAATTATTTATATTAAATTTTTCATATTAGTAGGATATATATATTGTACGTGAGGCAGATATCATAGATGGTCTCGATATGGACCATGCGCCAATGATGTCGTTTAATCATTTAAGTATTGCACGCGATGAATTGTTGGTAGATCTATCGGGTTGACAACCCCGTCGTGACCGGTCGCCCCGTGTCAAGTCAAACGACGAATTGAAATTCTGTTTATAGTCTAGCATTGATTATCCCTACATTGTTAAATATATAGTTCGTAATGTCTAGCTAACTTACGAGTCCGAACACTTGACGCTGTAAATTTAATATAAAAAACTTTGGAAAATGCCCTGATGTCGAGTTTTCAATTTACGACGGATGACCCATGGATTTTATTAAGGAAATAAATGGACTTTCTAAAATTATATGGATGTTTTATAATAAATACATAATTAGAAAGCTTTTCCTTAGGATTAAATTGTTTAAATTTAAATATGTGAACTCACCTTCCTTTGTGTTGACACTTGATTTTGAACGTGTTCTACAGGTACTTAAGTCCGGCTTCGGGAATCATGGCGTGTCTTGTGTTTGTTGATGCATGTTTTGTCACTTAAATATGTTGGACTAACTTTTAAACTTTCTGGGACGAATGTAATAAGATCCGTGAGGATAAAAAACAACATAACTATGTCATGGTAATGTCGTGTTTTGGAACTTATGTTTAAAATCTATGTTTTAAATAAGTTATTATGTCCAACAATATAATGCATCAAACATCAAGATAGAAATGGGCACCAACTTCCGTCACCACTACGTTTTAAATTCCGCCGCGACGTTTTTGGGGTGTGACAGAAGTTGGTATCAGAGCCAATGGTTGTTAGCGAACTAGATGTTTTCGGGAGAAAACACTAGATTTCAACCGAAGAATTTTGAGATTTAAAGTCCAAAATTCTCGAAGCCAAATTTTTTTAAAATAAACATGGAAAATTTTATCATGTATGAAAACCATTACGTGTTTATGTGCATACGTGATTTTCTGTTTATTTGGACCTTATGTGTTACTATTCATTTTGATCACACACTTACTTGTACGGTTATATATGTGTTATAGATGTCGCACGAACACGAGGTCATCGAGATCCATGACTCAGGTAGCGCGCCAGATTTCGAGACTTCACCCAGATCCATTTTACCAGAGATACCTATCACAACCCCACAGATGGTTGGTATTGCTGAGTTTGCTTCATCTTTCCACGTCGACCCTGCTGCCTTTGCTAGCCAGGTAGACCCCCGATACGCTTTCACTAGCAATGGGTGGATTAATGATAACGATGATGCTCCTCTCTCGATTCATGAGACGGGACAATCATCTGGCACAGTACCAGTTATCGATGACGTGATTAGAGGTGTCCCTGCTATCGGAGGATCTCTTAGTATCGCACCAGTGGTGGATGCCACTATTATCACGTCTCGACCATTAGAGCCATCATTCGTTCCACCTGCTACTGTGATCGAGCCTATTGCTGAGATCCCTCCACCTATTTTATCGGAGTCATCTTTACCTGTCTTAGAGTCACGCGCTCCTACTACACATCTATTAGTGTATTATCGTCGTGGGAAGAGGACTAGGCCTGCTGGGGAGATCGCATCTACGTCACACGCTGAGACGGCATCTGCTTCCAAGAAGCAGAAAGGGGTTTGGGTAGACCGATGTTGCCACTGTGACCGACAGTTTGCCACTCTGCGCGGAGACCTGGATTCAACCAAGGGTAAGATGAAGGACCTCGAGGGGCAGATGGATTGGTACGACGAGTTGAAGGATTTAGATAACAATGCGATGGACCAGATGCACTGGAGGATAGTGGATCTGGAGGAGCTGGTTAGGAAGATGTTAGATTTCCTGGGTTTGAAGCGTTAGATGTTTGTAGTTGTTGCTGTTTGTTTTTGGTTGTTATGTTAGATACTTTTGGGTACTTTTGTTTGGGGCCTACGTGCCAGTTATATTTTTATGATATTAGGTAGAAATTTTTGTGAAAACTTGTTATGGGTGTCGATGTAGACATGCCAAGGGTAGTTGGGTTGTACTAGAAACAAGTTTGATAATTTCTATGATAATATCAGATGATTTACTTTTGGTTTAAAAGTTGTTCTCATTAATATGTAGATATTATACATGTGCAATGTTTGGTCCACTAACAATTAGTGATTGAATTATTTTTGGTTATCGTCTTATATGATTATTATTGTTGTAAATAATAGAAATGATGAAAATGCCGCCAAAAGCAAGACAGGGTACTGGACTACCTACCACACCAGAAGAGTTGGCACAACTCATAGCCAAACACGTTAACACTGCCTTGGAACAGCGTAATGCTAACCAGAATGATGGCCAGGAACGTGGATGTGGTGCTCACGGGCATGGTTTTGGTGGGGGCACCGATTGGAAACCCTCCATGTAAAATAATGATCGGAAAGTTTTAGTAGTTCATGTGTTATGACATCATTGGAACGTATTCCTGATTTTCATTAACCTTATGAACAGTACATAGATGTATACACAAAACAATCCAGGGTTGTAGCCCAAGATCATTTGCTGGTGCCCTATGCAATGACGTGGCAACGATATGCGCGATATCGGACTGTCAGAACGAGACAATCATTCGATTAGTTCAGTGTTCCGAACCTAGAACTGGAGATTCGAAGAAGCGCAAGCCTGAGAGCTCAAAGAAGAATCTCGAAGGGAAACGTGAGAAGAAACGCAGTTTGGAGAATGCGTGTGTAGCTAACCCTAGAGAGTCGGGAAATAATAACGTCAGAGATGGCAGAAGTGGTCCAGAGAAGAAGACTCACAGTGATGAGCAAGAGAAGTGCGCCAGATGTGGCCGAACTGGACATGCAACTCGCAAGTGCTATGCTAGGAGTAGGGCTGTTCATGAACCGAGCCGAGCCGAGCCAGGCCAAGCTCGGGCTCGGCTCGATTATAAACCGAGCTGGCTCGGCTCGGATTTGAAACCGTGCTGAAAATCTAAGCTCGGGCTCGGCTTGGTTTTAAACCGAGCTAGCTCGGCTCGGCTTGGTTTGGCTCGATTTTATAAAAAAACTAATATATACCTCTTAAAATTTAATAGCCTAAAATATTATTCAATAATTTAAAAGAATATATTCAAAATAAGTTCAACTTAATACAATTCAAACCAAAATCAAGTTTAACAACGCAAAATAAGTTTTAATTTCAATAAAATACAATATTAGTTCATTAGTATGGTAATCAATCTTCAAATATGCCATAAATATCAAATTACAAACCTATATACATGTAAATAATAATTAGTTTTTTTGTAATATATTATAATGTATATAAAATTAAAACTTATTATAAGTAAAATAATTCGAGCTAAACCGAACCGAGCCAGCTCGGCTCGTTACGAGCCGAGCCGAGCTAGGCTCACTTTCTAACCGAGCCGAGCCGGCTTGGCTCACTTTTAAACCAGGCCAAATCGAGCGAGCTTTTTCCGAGCTAAATCCGAGCGAGCTTCGAGCGAGCTCCGAGCCGCGAGCTTTTTGAACAGCCCTAGCTAGGAGTACAACGGAGGGAGTTGCACTTGAGGGATGCTTCGAGTGTGGTGAGCAAGGACACTACAAAAAAGACTGCCTGAAACAGAAGGGTCATAATACCGAGGGCAAAGTTTTTGAGATGAGTGCTGGGAAGGCACGTGACGATCCTGCTACTGTTACTGGTATGTTTAAGATCAATAACCAATCTATGTTCGTACTTTTAATACCAAAGCTGACTTGAGTTTTGTCTCGAAAAAATTTGAACCATTTTTGTGTTCTACAACAAGTAAGCTAAGTATAAAGTACTCGATAGAACTAGCAATTGGTAAGCTGATAGAATCTAGTGAGGTCGTTCGCGGTTATAGTATTTAGTTGGATAATCATAGTTTTAGTGTCAATTTATTTCCAGTGGAGCTGGGGAGCTTTGATGTAGTTGTAGAAATGGATTTGGCTATCCAGGGATAAGCTAGGACTATTCGTTCGAAGAGGCAAGCTAGGATACCTCATTCTGATGGTGGAGATACGGTAGTTGTTCACAAGAGACTGAACGAGTCGAGTGTTGATAGTCGTCAGTGTTATGAAGATGTTCGAGCTGTTGCGAAAAGGCTAACCTACATTCTTAGTTAACATGGTGGATATGAAGGCCGAATGTAGGAAGATTGAAGAGATTCCTATTATTCACAATTATCCAGATGTTTTCCTAAAAGACTTACCTGGATTGCCCCCTGCGAGATAGATCAAATTCCGAATTGATCCGGTACCCGGTGCTGCACCAATTGCAAAATCTCCTTATAGATTAGCACCGTTTGAAATGAAAGAAATGTCGAGACAGCTTCAAGAGCTACTAGACAAAGGTTTCATTCGATCAAGCTTTTTGTTTTGGAGTGCACCTGTTTTGTGTGAGGAAGAAGGATGGATCCTTCAGGATGTGTATTGATTTCAGAGAGCTGAACAAGTTGACTATCAAGAATCGGTACCCTTTACCGAAGACTGACGATTTGTTCGATCAGCTACAGGGATCCAACTTCTACTCGAAGATTGACTTGCGATCAGGATATCACCAGTTGAAGGTTGCTGACGAAGATATTCCGAAGACTACCTTTTGAACATGATATGGCCATTACGAGTTTTTAGTCATGCCTTTTGACTTAATTAATGGGCCAGTTGTATTAATAGATATCTTGAACAGGGTATGCAAACCCTAATTGGATAAATTCGTGATAGTATTCATCAACGATATACTTGCCTATTCACGAACCAAAGAGAATCATGAGTAACATCTAAAGTTGATTATGGAGCTGTTGAGGGATGAGAAGTTACATGCCAAGTTCTCTAAATGTGAATTCTGGATTCGAGAAGTTCATTTACTCGAACACGTCATAAATGAGGAAGGTATACGTGTGGATCCGTCTAAGATCGAAGCAAGAATTGGGAAAGCACCAAAGATCCCGTCAGAAGTATGACAATTCATAGGACTTGCTGGGTACTACCATAGAATCATTGAGAATTTCTCTATATTAGTGCGGCCTTCGACACTAATGACCCAGGAGGAAAAAGGGGATTGATTGGACAGAAAAGCAGGAGGAAACTTTTCAAACATTGGAGGAAATGTTGAGAGCGTGTGCAATTGATTTCGATGGAAGATAGGATGCTCACATGCCATTGACAGAGTTATCTTACAATAATAGTTATCAAGCTAGTAATAAGGTCGCTCCGTTTGATGCCTTGTATGGATGGAAGTGTCGATTACCACTATGTTGAGCTGACGTGGCAAAAGACAATTAACCAGACCCGAGTTTATCCAGGAAACCAGCGACAGGATTTTCCTAGATCGGGGGAAGGTTAAAAGTCGCCATTGATCAACAGAAGAATTACATGGACAATTGAAGGAAACTATTGCGATTTCAGATTGAAGATTGTGTTCCATTGAAGGAGTTATCTTGAAAAGGTGCTATTAGGTTTAGTAGAGAAAGAAAAGCTGAGTCACATTGATTAGATCCTTTCGAGAGCCCATCTTGAGTTGGATCAGTCGCTTATAGGCTCAAGCTACCATAGGGATTGAGTGGAGTACATGATGTGTTACATGTGACCAGTTTGAAAAAGTGTATAATGGATAATACACTGATTATATTCTTGATGAGGTTTATTTAGGCGATAAACGGAAGTTTATCGAAGTAACCATAGAAGCAGAATGGTTGGTTAGAAGAGTTATTGTGACAACTCGTACTCTCGTTGTCGAGAGAAGGGCATTTTAGTAACACGCGTGTTTATTAATATCACTATTGTTATAAATATTATTATTATTTACAAAATAATAATCCGCGGTGAAAGCTTTAATTATATACGTGTTAGTTAATTTTAACCGGGCCAATCGGTTTGAGCGAGACGCGTAGTCGTTTAAACAGGTTCACGCACTTGGGCTAGGCCCAACCCAACTAACCTAAGCCTAAACCCTAGACCTATATAATACCACTTAAACTCCGCATCCCATTTTATCTAAAACCCTAAAACTTCTCACACCAGCCGCATACCCCTACCCCCTGCCCTTTCTCTTTCGATCAAGAACTTCCGGTGACTTGAGCAAATTCCGACGCCTCATTTTCCGGCGAACCAGCTCTGGCCACACCGCAGCCTCAACGACACCCTCCTCCTTCCTCTCTCCCACATGCAAACCCACTCACCTTCACCTTCCCCTCCTTCTCTGCTGAACCGATGACCGAAACACATCTCCGGTGATCGCACAGCCACACACACTCACGACCCATTTTCCCTCCACACTCTACTCACTTAGGTGCAGCGATGAAACAGGAGCAGCAACGTTAGCATCAACAGTGGGTTTGGAGGTGGGTTTCGGGCAGCACGGAGGAGCAATGGCAGCCCATTCACGCACACTCGTTTCTTCATAACCCTTTTGTCAGTCCATAATTTTCTTTGATTATTTTGCATCCTTGTGGTTTATTTTTAGCTGGGTATATGTTAACTTACTACTTGTTTAAATCTACACAGTGGTTTGATTTATTTATGTGATTTGGGGTTTTTATATATGTGATGGTTGTATGAACGATGATGAATTTGTGAAATGAGAGTATGTATAAAAGTGATGGTTAGTGTCTATTTATCTTATAATCCTTTTGTGGCTTTTATTTGAAAGAATGTTTGTAAATAATCTATTGATTAATGTAGAACAGTAAGGACTGTTAGTGCAAAAGTGTTAACTATTTTTAGTACACATGATTTGGTTGAATGAAAGCATATGTGTTTCTTTTTAAATGACTGATGATGAAAATATGGACTGTTATAATAATTCTAAAACGGGTACTCTTGATGTTTGTTATTCAAATATGTTTTTATGTTTAATGGTGACGATAATTTGAAATTAAAACGGGTACTTTTACATGTTTGGTAGAGATTTTAATAGTGTTGGGACAAGCTGCTCGTTGTACCTGAACATATGTTGGTTGAATAATTAAATGGGGTTTTGAAATGAGTTATAGATGAGATGATTAGTATATGGGTGCTACATGTTTTGAATGGTTAAGATGAATGATGATGTGCAACTGTTGATGTTTTGATGTTCCTCGCTACGATTGATACGCAACTTGTTTTGGTAATATTGTATGATACGAAATGTTGAGTGATCATATGAGAAATGATTGGATAAATATGAATGTGAAAACCATAGATGATGAACTGTTTGAATGCTGTCAAAAATATTTGAAATTTGTTTTTTTGATCTGATTTGATGATTGTACCGTGTGATGAAACATGTTAAGGAATTTTGGTTGGTTCGTACAAATGGATAAGGTTCTAGAAATATCAACAAGGGTTGCGAGTCGGAACCTACGGTTGCGACTCGGAACCGTTATGTTGACAACTCGAATCCAGACAAGGCGCTTCAGGAGTCGAGACCAGCCGGTTACGACTCGAGACCTCTTGATCTCAACTCGAGACCAGGCTCGAGGCCTCAAAGGTTGCAACTCAAATATGCACAACTCGAAACCAACTGTTGCGACTTAGAATCTCGTGGTTGCGACTCGAGACCTCAAAATCTCGAGTCGAGACTATCCGGTCTCGACTCGACTACTTAAATTCATTATTGGGCCGCACTATGTGATGATATGTTTTGGGCCGTATGTTCCTTATATTGTTTAACTATTACTGTTTAAATTATTCACATACTAGGAAAGGCCCAATGCCGTATATGCTTGTAAGACATGCATGCTATGTGTTAGATACGTGTAGGATTATACGTGACGTTACTTGCGTACGAACCTAATAAACATTTATAAACCATAATAGGGTATGGTTGACCAATATAACACAAGTAAATTGTCAACCGAGCAAAGCAAAGGTGAGTTCACTACTTTTTAACTTAAAACATGCGTTCCCGGTGATTGGGAAACGGAACGAAACACTTTTCCTGGTTTGGGATTGCTTACTATCTCCTTATGCGGGATACGGTATTTCTATCTCCTTGTGTGGGATACGGGTAACAACGCTATCCCCTTATGAGGGATACAAACCTACTTTTCTCCCCTTATGCGGGACCTTTAGTTAATTACTATTTATACTGGATGCAACGAGCAAAACTAAACGAAACTCTATCACTCAAGTCCTCACTTATTAATACCGATTAGTCGCCAGGGCCTGGCGAGCGGGTTATTTGTTGATTGCGCTATTTAGGTCTCACCAGCCTCACACCGTGCCCGCGTATGGGATCGGGAGTGAACTAATAGACTCTGGCAAACCGTCAATGATGATAGAACATTGACAAACGGGGCACTCTACGGAAACTTACGGTCGCATAGTATTCGGTATTGTTAAAACAGTTTAGTAGCTTACCTATGGGGTAGCTCCCCATGGCATGTATAAATGAGTAAATTAACTGTTGAAACAAGTTTTTGGAAATAAAACTAGAAAACTCTAAACTCGTGAACTCGCCAACGTTATGTTGACACTCTACTGCATGCTTTGCAGGTTGCTCGCTAACAACTTTGGACGAACGTTGGAATCGGATGGAGTGCGTGGTTTGTAAGTTCATAACTAATAAACTTGTGGTTTTAAATTACGATATGTACATCTTTCCTTTCTGCTGCAAACTTAAACTATGTTTTGAAAAAATTAAATTGGCTGCTAATTACACCATTATTTGTAATAATAACTAAACGGTTCAAAATGATTAGTGGTTGGATCCTGGTCAGTCACACGCCTCGCGCTAGTACTCCGCATGTGGTTTTGAGGGTGTGACAGATTGGTATCAGAGCCATTGGTTATAGCGAACTAGGTTTAAAATATAAAATGTTTTGGACATAAAATATTTTTTTATGAAAACCAGACTATAACCGTTCTTCAATGAAAACCACAACGACACCACACTCCGGATTGCAAGGTTCGTCAGATTCAGGTACTCACATGGTAATTATGGTCATCGACATTTACTTGTGCACACGTATATGTGTAAAGGTGTATGTACATACGTAGCATATAAGCTTAAATATGTAACTGTATATTTAGTATTCAACACTGCGAATCATACGAAAACTACGAAACCCGATGTACACTAAGCAGGAGTGGATTCTCCTAACTTTGATTCAAAACCACGACACACTAAGGGCAAGGAACCAGTTATTCCGAGCCCTCGTCCATGTACTTCCTGATATCATCCCTGGACTGCGAATCGGCGCGAAGGACGTTTACTCGATAGACCTGCTCAGGAAAGGCCTGCTACGGACCACATAGAGAAGTTACGAGAACGAATCGACGAAGGGGAGCCACCCCTATATCATGGGATATTAGAAGGAACAACGACGTCCTTCACACCCTTCTTACTCACGCATTTCTTTTCCCGACTTAAGTGGTGAGACTTGTTCCCTCATCCGACCGATAACCTGGATTCTTGAAGCACTTTAGTAAGCCCACACTTTCAGGATTTCTGTTTACACGTCTCGAACACGAGGAGCATGCACAGTGTATGCTTCACATTAAAGTGTCAGTAATCGTATCACATTATCCTATCGATCACGGAGTTGTTTTCCCCAAATTCCTTGTTACATGGCTAATTCTTATTCAAGTTCAACTTTATACCCTAGCACGCCCCAAAACTCCGTGAATTAATATCTTTCTTACAAATCGGCATATGTGGAGGCGTAACGCGATGAAGACCCAAACCAGTCAACCCACCGACGAGCGCGGTGACCTAGATGCTTACCTTTTCCTTGATTTGCCAGAGCCGTTATTCTTTGACGACTTTTCTGATTATGTGAATCCTTTTGCTAGCATTCGTACGAACCAGCAATTGTTGCTTGGGGCGGTATCCCCATTTCTATTGTTTCTTTATCACGACATTCATGTTTCCTCATATCGAAACCTTAACCGGATTTCTCTCCAGTTTAGTAAATTCAGCAAGCGCGGCCTTTAGCCGACAAACTTCTCAAACCCCTGAAATGTGGCAACGTGTTACCTCAATGGTGATTTTTCAAAAACCTGTTTCTGCATTCTCACATCGAAACCCCTCGACGACGCAAGCGACACTCCGAACTCATTCGCACGACTTAGAGCAATCCACTCGAACCTGATTTCTTACTGATTTGAGAAATCACATCCTGCCAGACGTCTCAGTAAGATCCTAAAACCGACAAATCTGCACGACGATCATCCCTCTCTAGCTGCTTCTTATTGTGCCAACCACATTGAGGTAACACTCCTTATCGGCAAGCGATGTTCTTTATTCTAGCTACATACAACTTGGGTAGAACTAGCTATCTCATCAAGGCCTCTATGTTTTTCCTCGATTGCGATTGCCCTTCTTGCATAATTCCTCGCTACTTGTATTATGCTCCGCGAATTCCATTGATTCTTATCATACTCTATCCCGCTCAATTCTCTATTGGGACGAGTTACTCTCTACGAACGTTACTCGATGGAGCAACGAGCCAAGGATACCCCGGAGGTAACGGGTATCGCAAGCATTGTTCTTCGAACTCGATACGATCAACACCTAGGTACGACACTCGAATTTATTCCATCCTTTCAAAGTTCGACATTTGTTTCTTTCGACGACGTCCGAACCTATTCCGAAAACTAGTGGGAATCAGGACGACTCCTATGCTCTACCCTGGTACTTCTACGACGCAAACCTCCTTACACTAAGTTTTCAACACGCGACTTTGGGCATCGCGAAGCCAGCATTTCTCGACCGTATACGCAACCCCTCACGATTTGAACTCGAAAGGGCATCACCTAGAATTCGAGAGATGCTCAAATATCCACAACTCCAGCAATTGGAAGATGATCTACGAGGTGCTTCTATCTTATTCTATCATGTCCAAGGCATTGATGAAATGTCTGCCAGTAACGGCACGCGACCAAAGAAACTGATAAGTTTTCGAACTTACAACCATCCACTTGATGAAAGTAGATGCTGGGCACGGAGTGCCAACTTCTATCACTTTTGATCGAAACCCACGTTTTGCATCCGATTCGTCGCAGGCTGTGCACAAAATCCTTTGGCTCACAGTCAGGCAGGAACATCGTTTATCACCCGCTGATGGGTGGTCATATTGAACGCACACTCCGAAACCCTTGAAAGCATGCTGAGAGCATATGTTACCTACTTTGGGAAAACGAGAGACAATTGACTTTTGTAGAAATCTCTTCCCACTAGCATTCAGGTGGCACCATTTAAGGCATTGCACGGGCGTAAATGCCGATCAGCCCTGTGTGGGGCGGAAGCCAAATTACCGGCCCAGAACTTGCACTTGACACAACTAGTAGGATTGCCCAGAACAGACAACGCATGGCGGCAGCTCGTGACCGTCAGAAAAGCTACGTAGAATTCCTAGTCGGAGTCTGGGTTCTACTAAAAGGTTCACCCTGGAAGTGTGTGCTACGTTTTGGCAAACAGGGCAAGCTTAATCCGTGATACGTTGGACCATTCGAAGTTACCGAAAGGATCGGTAAGGTAGCATACTGACTAAACCTGCCTGAAGAGCTGAATGCGGTACAAAACATCTTTCACGTGCCTAATCTGAAGAATTGTCTGTCAGATGAAACATCCGTTGTTCCTTTTTAGGAACTCGTGATCAACAACAAACTACGCTTCATTGAGGAACCGGTTAAGATCAGGGATCAAGAAATCAAAACCCTCAAGCTTGGCACAATATGCCAACAGACCGAGTTCGTTGGATCTCGCGTCGTGGCCAAGAGCTTACCTGGGAACGGGAAAACCAGATGATGCACATGTATCCCCAGCTGTTTACAAACATTACGCCCCACGAAAACGTTTAAACACACTAGCTTGTCAGTGGCTGTGTGCTAAATTTCGGGACGAAATTTCTTGAACTTGGGGATAATGTGACACTTCGAGTCTTCCTGTGCATTTCTTGGATGTTATAATTAAATTTGTGAAATTCTATACTATGAGAAATACGTACAAACTCTGTGGATCTTGTGCTGCATGATTTTTCGTGCTATGTGATTTTATGTGCTATGTGACTTACGTGTTAGTTTTGTGGATTTTCGTGAAACTGCTTGTATCTACGTATAGTAATGGAATCTATGTATACATATAGAGCGCATCGTGTAACCTTTGCCTAAATTTCGAGGACGAAATTCCAGTAACATGGGGAGAATGTGACAACCCGTACTCTCGTTGTCGAGAGAAGGGCATTTTAGTAACACGTGTGTTTATTAATATCATTATTGTTATAAATATTATTATTATTTACAAAATAATAATCCGCGGTGAAAGCTTTAATTATATACGTGTTAGTTAATTTTAACCGGGCCAATCGGTTTGAGCGAGACACGTAGTCGTTTAAACAGGTTCACGCACTTGGGCTAGACCCAACCCAACTAACCTAAGCCTAAACCCTAGACCTATATAATACCACTTAAACTCCTCACCCCATTTTATCTAAAACCCTAAAACTTCTCACACCAGCCGCATACCCCTACCCCCTGCCCCTTCTCTTTCGATCAAGAACTTCCGGTGACTGGAGCATATTCTGGCGCCTTATTTTCCGGCGAACCAGCTCTGGCCACACCGCAGCCTCAGCGACACCCTCCTCCTTCCTCTCTCACATACGCAAACCCACTCACCTTCACCTTCCCCTCCTTCTCTGCTGAACCGATGACCGAAACACATCTCCGGTGATCACACAGCCACACACACTCACGACCCCTTTTCCCTCCACACTCTACTCACTTAGGTGCAGCGATGAAACAGGAGCAGCAACGTTAGCATCAACAGTGGGTTTGGAGGTGGGTTTCGGGCAGCACGGAGGAGCAATGGCAGCCCATTCACGCAAACTCGTTTCTTCATAACCCTTTGGTCAGTCCATAATTTTATTTGATTATTTTGCATCCTTGTGGTTTAATTTTAGCTGGGTATATGTTGACTTACTACTTGTTTAAATCTACACAGTGGTTTGATTTATTTATGTGATTTGGGGTTTTTATATATGTGATGGTTGTATGAACGATGATGAATTTGTGAAATGAGAGTATGTATAAAAGTGATGGTTAGTGTCTATTTATCTTAGAATCCTTTTGTGGCTTTTATTTGAAAGAATGTTTGTAAATAATCTATTGATTAATGTAGAACAGTAAGGACTGTTAGTGCAAAAGTGTTAACTATTTTTAGTACACATGATTTGGTTGAATGAAAGCATATGTGTTTCTTTTTAAATGACTGATGATGAAAATATGGACTGTTAGAATAATTATAAAACGGGTACTCTTGATGTTTGTTATTCAAATATGTTTTTATGTTTGATGGTGACGATAATTTGAAATTAAAACGGGTACTTTTACATGTTTGGTAGAGATTTTAATAGTGTTGGGACAAGATGCTCGTTGTACCTGAACATATGCTGGTTGAATAATTAAATGGGGTTTTGAAATGAGTTATAGATGAGATGATTAGTATATGGGTGCTACATGTTTTGAATGGTTAAGATGAATGATGATGTGCAACTGTTGATGTTTTGATGTTCCTCGCTACGATTGATACGCAACTTGTTTTGGTAATAATGTATGATACGAAATGTTGAGTGATCATATGAGAAATGATTGGATAAATATGAATGTGAAAACCCTAGATGATGAACTGTTTGAATGTTGCCAAAAATATTTGAAATTTGTCTTTTTGATCTGATTTGATGATTGTACCGTATGATGAAACATGTTAAGGAATTTTGGTTGGTTCGTACAAATGGATAAGGTTCTAGAAATATCAACAAGGGTTGCGAGTCGGAACCTACGGTTGCGACTCGGAACCGTTATGTTGACAACTCGAATCCAGACAAGGCGCTTCAGGAGTCGAGACCAGCCGGTTACGACTCGAGACCTCTTGATCTCGACTCGAGACCGGGCTCGAGGCCTCAAAGGTTGCGACTCAAATGTGCACAACTCGAAACCAACTGTTGCGACTTAGAATCTCGTGGTTGCGACTCGAGACCTCAAAATCTCGAGTCGAGACTATCAGGTCTCGACTGGACTACTTAAATTCATTATTGGGCCGCACTATGTGATGATATGTTTTGGGCCGTATGTTCCTTATATTGTTTAATTGTTACTGTTTAAATTGTTCACATACGAGGAAAGGCCCAATACCGTATATGCTTGTAAGACATGCATGCTATGTGTTAGATACGTGTAGGATTATACGTGACGTTACTTGCGTACGAACCTAATAAACATTTATAAACCATAAAAAGGTATGGTTGACCAATATAACACAAGTAAATTGTCAACCGAGCAAAGCAAAGGTGAGTTCACTACTTTTTAACTTAAAGCATGCGTTCCCGGTGATTGGGAAACGGAACGAAACACTTTTCCTGGTTTGGGATTGCTTACTATCTCCTTGTGCGGGATACGGTATTTCTATCTCCTTGTGTGGGATACGGGTAACAACGCTATCCCCTTATGAGGGATACAAGCCTACTTTTCTCCCCTTATGCGGGACCTTTAGTTAATTACTGTTTATACTGGATGCAACGAGCAAAACTAAACGAAACTCTATCACTCAAGTCCTCACTTATTAATACCGATTAGTCGTCGGGGCCTGGCGAACGGGTTATTAGTTGATAGCGCTATTTTGGTCTCACCAGCCTCACACCGTGCCCGCGTATGGGATCGGGAGTGAACTAATAGACTCCGGCAAACCGTCAATGATGATAGAACATTGACAAGCGGGGCACTCTACGGAAACGTATGGTCGCATAGTATTCGGTATTGTAAAAACAGTTTAGTAGCTTATTTATGGGGTAGCTCCCCATGGCATTTATAAATGAGTAAATTAACCGTTGAAATAAGTTTTTGGAAATAAAACTGGAAAACTCTAAACTCGTGAACTCGCCAACGTTATGTTGACACTCTACTGCATGCTTTGCAGGTTGCTCGCTAACAACTTTGGACGAACGTTGCAATCGGATGGAGTGCGTGGTTTGTAAGTTCATAACTAATAAACTTGTGGTTTTAAATTACGATATGTACATCTTTCCTTTCCGCTGCAAACTTAAACTATGTTTTGAAAAATTTAAATTGGCCGCTAATTACACCATTATTTGTAATAATAACTAAACGGTTCAAAATAATTAGTGGTTGGATCCGGGTCAGTCACACGCCTCGCGGTAGTACTCCGCATGTGGTTTTGAGGGTGTGACAGTTATGTTGATAACCAGAAAGACGATTACAGATTTCTAACAGTATATGCGATCTGTTGATAGTGCAATCCGTGGAAAGAAGATATTTGAAATAAATGTAAGAAGGGAAGAAAACGAGCTCATGGGATTAGATACTTTCGAGAGCCCATCTCGAGTTAGATCAATCGTATGTAGACTCAGATAACCTCAGGTATAGGACAATGTATATGAGAATATATGTGTGTCAAACCTGAAATGGTGGAACATTGACTTAACTCTTTCTGATTCAGTACTCGTAAACAATGAACCTTGGAAAAGAGCAGAGAGCGTTGAGACGTGAAATTAGGAAATGAGATTATATAATATAGGTCTACGAGGATTCTTCGTAAGAATCAAAGTTTCTCGCAGAAACTACAAGACCATCTTTAATAAGACTATTCTTACTGTTTCCACCAAGTGAGAAAATGAAACCTGTAGAGTAAAATTTCGGGGACGAAATTTCCTAAACAGGGGGAGACTGTGACACCCGGATTTTCAGGCTGTACCGTTGATGCGTGTGAAGTGTCGTATAGTTTTTAATGTATATTTTAAGCCCTTTAACACTTTTTAGCCAAGTTTTAAATTTATAAAACACGATATTTACTAACACTAAACACACATATGGGCAAGTGCCCCCATCGTGAGCGTAGTATAGTGTTGGTAAGATACCGAGCTCGTCCAAGGACACAAGAGCTTTTAATACCGGTTTATCCTCAACGTCTAATCAAATCAAAAGTTTAGAAAAAGGTTTTAAACCAGAAAAATAAAACTAACTAAAAATGCTGAAAAATAAAATAAAAATAAAAACAGATAGACAAGATGAATCACTTGGATCTGACTCGTGTTTAGTGTAACCTTTGATTATTTCCGCACTTTTGCACTTTTTAAGAGATTATCTTAGTTATTGTAGTAGGGCCCTCTTCTGAAGGTGACGTTACCCTCAACCCAGTAGTTGGAGTCAGCAAGGATACAATCCTAAAGGGTTGGATTATTGAAAGATAATTAATTAAGTTATTAATGAATATTGTGGTAGGCCCCTCTTCTGGAGGTGACGTTACCCTTGGCTAATTAGTCTGAGTCAGCAGGGATACAGTCCTAAGTAGCCGGGTTAAAGTCTTAATAGTAGTTTACATAGGAGGGGGTCAAGGAGTTCGGACCCCCGCCATCCAATACCAGTGGGTATTGAAGGAGGTCCTACTAAAGTTGACCCAGATCCTTGCATGATCTATACACTGAACAAGGCAAGACTCTTACCAAACCATTCCCTTAACCCCCAACCAGGTAGCCAACATACCTCCATATAGACCGTGGAGAGATGAATGGTTAAAATCTTTTATTTTATATAGACAGTAAAATAATGCCAAGACACCACGGACAAACGATAAGGAAGACTCACCTTCAACATAAGAAACTAGTTATTAAAGTCATTAATACATAACCAAATAAAAAGTGCGAAAAGATTAAAAATAAAAAGTATTACACTAGACACTTGTCTTCACCAAGTGATGTAAGAGACTTAGGCAAACATGACCTTTGATTGTCAAGAACTCTTACGATCAATCTTAGATCCCGAGACTACTCACACACTCTATGATGGATGATGGATGATGGTGGTGGATGTGGGTTGTGATGGTGGTGGTGGGTGGGTGAAGTGTGAGAGAGGTGGTTTGCCAATGGATGGTTTGCAAATAAGCCAAGCACCCCTATTTATAGCCTGCACAGAAGCCCGGGCACGGCCCCGTGTCCATCCATCTTCTCTTTCTTCATTAATTGTAGTTTGTCTGCATTAGTTGACCACGCCCCCGTGTCCGCTGGGCATGACCCCATGTGAAGAAGCGTATCTGTACTATCAAGATTTCCCCAGATTCTGCGAATCTTAGAGTTGACCACGGCCCCGTGTCCGCTGGGCACGCCCCCGTGGTGGGTGATAGAAGCTTCTACAGCTTTGTCTTTTCTGCAGACACTTGGGCACGCCCCCGTGCTCATTGAGCACGGGGCGTGTCCAGCCTTCTGTTCTCTTGTTTTTGCTTTGGGAGATGTTGTCAAGGTGTCGGGCATGCCACGTTTATTCCTTTTCTTGTATTTATGTTAGATTTAGCTGCATTTTTGCTTCTTTTGTTCATTTGAGCTCATTTAATCCTGAAAATACAAAAGGAAGACAAAAACACACTTTTTCCAAGATTAGTACTAAAAAGGGGTTAGTTTTATGCCACAAATGATGTAATTTATATGTTGCATTTTGCACACATCAAATACCCCCACACTTGAATCTTTGCTTGTCCTCAAGCAAAACTCTTTATAATGTGGCTTTACACTCCCAAATGGAATGGGTAGAAGAGAAGGTTTTTGGGCTTGTCATAGAGTGTCGGGATTTCCAAGATTCTTTATTAAGTTTTATTTTTATTTATTTACAATCCTATTCGTCATGATTTATTTAGAACATTTCATAAGATAAATTACTTATTAGGGCATAACATGCCTTTTTAAAATTCCATTTATATACAAGTTCACATACCTCACGGGGGATCACTCAACACTCGGCCGAAGATGTATTTTAGTGAATCACTCGAGAGCGGCATGGAACTTACTCCTACCATAAGCTTGCCAAGCAATCAATCCTCCTCCTTTTTAACTATACACCTTTGTAAATATCAATAGGACTTTTGTGTGAAGGGTTAGGCTTGGGTTAAAGGTAGGTGGTTGGGTTAGTGGTTAGTAAAAGGGCGAAAGGCATAAAAAGCGTCGGTTTTCGTAAGACTTTTTATTTATTTATTTTTTTGTAACTTTTTATTTTAATGAAGCATTTCTTCAAACAAAGTTCTTTTTGATAAACTTGTTTGTTTATTTCTTTTTGGCTTCATCATCATTTTTTTAAGGAAGCCATAAGAAAAACCAAGCTTTGTTACTAAAATAAAGGGTTTAAAACGAAAAAGGGTTTTGGTAGGTAAAAGGGTGTTTGTTTTGGGTTAAGAAATGTAAAGGTTTAGGCTCAAATGGGTTAACTAGGGGGATTTTGGGTAGGTGGTAAAAAAAAAATAATGGTGTAGAAATAAAAAGGGTTAGTCCTAATGCCTCCATCATTTACTTACTCGGGTTTAAGTTGGTAAGGACCGGGAATGTATCGTCGTGGCAAGTTCTAGAGTCGTAAGAACCAAGCGGCTATTCATACAAGAAACGAAAAATGAGCATTTAGTTTAAAGATATGTATTTGTATGCTCAATAAAGGCTCAAAACTCACTTTTTGTGGGAATGGGTTTTTTATGTGATCAAGTATATATAATCAAATTTTAACTAGATTTGTCATGCCGTTTCATAATTTTCTTATGTTGGTTCTTTTTATCATGACGCCATCGGTTGTAAATTTGTAAAAATATAATCTTTTTAGAACTTGAAATTCCCAAATTAAACCTAGACAAGTAAAAAAATTGAAAATCTTTGAAAAATTTTTTTGGGGTGATTAGCGGTTCCAATAGAGTTTTGTGTAAGGCTTTTAATTAGGACTTGCAAGATTCAAGGTTTTAGCATCCCCCCAACACTTAAATTACACATTGTCCTCAATGTGTCCCAAAAATAAGTTTTTAGGTTGATTGATTGTGTAAAAAGGTGTGAAAAAGCAAAAAAATATGTTACTGGGCGTCTGGACACGGCCCAGTGGTGTCCGGGCACGGCCCCGTGTTCAGATCGCCAGTAACATAAAATAAAAGAAAGAAACAGAAGCCTGGGCACGGGGGCGTGTTCAGCGAACACGCCCCGTGTCCAGTTACCTGAACTGGGCATTTTCTGCAGATGGTTGGGCACAGGGTGTGTTGGATGAGCACGGACCCGTGCTGAACTTGCTGTAATGAAGAAAAATTTGTCGGGTGGCCCTGTTTTTGTGCATGGGGTGCTAGTTCAAGTTTCCCTTGGTATCCTTCACCATCCTGAGTGTGTTTTATTCCTGGAAATTAAAACTAAACTAGAAAACATAAAAATTAATCTAAACTAAACTAGGGATAGTTCCGCGGAATGCCTCCATGGTGCGCCACGTTTATTAGGGTCCTTGGCTAGACCCAAAGCCTGGTCATATGTTACCCAAGTGGGATGTTTTGCCTCCCATGCTGCACCGTCGGAGAGTATCATCCAAACTTGAGTCTATAACCTTCATGTAGCTGACCGGGTCATCGTCTTCTACTCTCTTTCCAACTCCAAACTTCATTTCCTTGTCCCCAATCCTCAATATTAGTGTTCCACCATTCATGTCTACCACTGCGTGGGCCGTAGCTAGGAATGGCCTTCCTAAGATGAGTGGCACTTCGGTATCTTCCTCCATATCTAGTATGACAAAGTCGGCCGGGAAGACGAACTCACCGACTTTGACTAATAGATTTTCGGCGATACCTTGTGGATATTTGACGGACCTATCGGCGAGTTGTATGCTCATTTTTATAGGGCTTGTTTTTCCTAGGCCAAGTCGGTTGAACATTGATGCGGGCATGAGGTTTATGCTAGCTCCGAGGTCGGCTAGCGCATTGCGAATGGGGGATTCCCCAATCGAACAAGGGATTGTGAAGCTTCCAGGATCAATCTTCTTTTGCGGGAGTTTGTTGAGTAGCAAGGCGGAGCATTCTTCGCTTAAATTAACTAATTGCAATGATTCAATTTTCCTTTTATTAGTGAGGAAGTCCCTCATAAATTTTGAATATTTAGGCATTTGGGTTAGGACTTCAATAAATGGAATATTAACATGTAATTGTTTTATCAATTTTTTGAACTTTGTGAATTGCTCGTCAGTCTTTTAGCGAATTAACCGACCGGGGTATGGAATCGGAGGATTCTTGGCGGGTTCTTGATTTGGTGGAGGAGCCGTCTCTTGTTGGGGCGATGGTGGAGTTGTGGTTTGGCTAGATCGGCTTCTTTCAGTTGGAGGTAATGGAGCCTCCTCGGGACCCACGGTACGGTTTCTCAATGTGATGAGATGTACTTGCGCCTTCGGGTTGGTTTCGGTATTACTTGGTAACGCACCTTGTGGTCTCTCGGAGAAATTTTGAGCTAGTTGATTTAATTGTTTTTCAATGTTTTGAATACTAGCTTGTTGATTTCTAAAATTCGATTCCAATTGTTGAAATCGATCCGAGTTTTTCTTTTCGGTGTCGGAGATGAGGCGAGATACGGTATCTTCAATCCTTTCTCGTCCCCCTTGTTGTTGAGAGAAATTTTGTGACTCGTTTCTTGGTTGTTGAAAGTTTGTTCGTTGGTTTTGTTGGTTACTACTATTGCCGGGTTCTCTCCAACCAAGGTTAGGGTGGTTACGCCATCCTTGGTTGTAGGTACCCGTTGGAGGACCCAACGGCCTAGGTCTATTATCAATGTAGTTTACTGATTTTGTTTGATTGTCTACTTCTTTCATACAACTCCAATTTTCATGTGGCCCACCACACCCCTCACAAGCCATAACCGAGGCCGTTTTTGCCATTTCTAGCTTTTTTATTTTTGAAGAAAGGGCCTCGATTTGAGCTTACAAAGAAGTGCTTTCCTCAACCATATGGGCGCCCGGGGCAATAGATTTATTGCCTCGGGGAGTGTGCCACTGAAAATTGGTTTGAGCAATTTCCTCAATTTGATTATATATTTCATTTGGGCGACGATTACCTAAAAGTCCCCCGGAGCTAGAGTCAAGTGTTTGTCTTGTGTGTGGCAACAACCCATTATAGAAAGTGGATACTTGTTGCCATACCGCAAGACCATGATGAGGACACTTTCTTAGTAGCTCCTTGAACCTTTCCCAAGTTTCATATAAGGATTCCCCATCCTCTTGTGAGTATGTATTAATTTCAGTCATTAATTTAGCCGTTTTAGCAGGAAGGAAATACTTATATAGAAATTTTTGGGCTAGTTCATCCCAGGTGTTTACCGAACCAACTGGGAGGTATTAAGCCAAGCCTTAGCTTGGTCTTTTAGTGAAAATGGAAACATTCGAAGGTGGATGGCGTCGTTTGATGCTCCATTGATCCGAAAGGTATCACATATTTCTAGGAAATTAGTAATATGTAGATGGGGATCCTCGTCCGCAAGCCCATGGAAGGTTGCGGAGTTTTGAAGCATTTGTATCAAATGTGGCCGAAGTTCGAAGTTGTTGGCTTCGACATTCGGTGCATTGATAGCGGCGCCGAGATTACCTACGGTGGGTCGTAGGTAATCCATGAGGGTACGTTGGTCCGCCGTTGGAAGTGGGTCCCCCGAAACTTTCTCTTGGTTTTTAGCTTTAAGTATTTTTCTTAGAAAGCTTTCGGGTTCGTCTAGTGGTTCTTTCATGTCTCTACTAGAACTGGAGCTCATACACTACATGGAAATTTCAGATGTGGCGCCGGGGTTCCAAGTCGTGCAATAAAAAAAAGAACGTTGGTCAGAAGCTTCACCACGGCCCCGTGCTCAGATGAACACGGCCCGTGGTCGGGGATACAGTGATTGTTTTCCGGATCCCTGTTACTGGGGAGCTCGACACGGCCACGTGTTGCACCGACACGGCCCCGTGCTCAACTCTCTGTAACTCGGAAAATAAAAACTGCCGGTAACAATGCTGGGCACGGCCCATGTCCGACCAGGCACGACCCGTGTCCGACCAGGCACGACCCGTGCTGAGCTCTGCAGAAACTGAAAAATTAAGAAAAATCCTAAAAAAACAGAAAAATAAGAAAAAAACGATTAGGCCGTTGATTCCTAACTTTCTTAAAATCCTTGTGTCCCCGGCAACGGCGCCAAAAACTTGATGCGTGTGAAGTGTCGTTTAGTTTTTAATGTATATTTTAAGGCCTTTAACACTTTTTAGCCAAGTTTTAAATTTATAAAACACGATATTTACTAACACTAAACACACATATGGGCAAGTGCACCCATCGTGAGCGTAGTATAGTGTTGGTAAGATACCGAGGTCGTCCAAGGACACAAGAGCTTTTAATACCGGTTTATCATCAACGTCTAATCAAATCAAAAGTTTAGAAAAAGGTTTTAAACTAGAAAAATAAAACTAACTAAAAATGCTGAAAAATAAAATAAAAATAAAAACAGATAGACAAGATGAATCACTTGGATCCGACTCGTGTTTAGTGTAACCTTTGATTATTTCCGCACTTTTGCACTTTTTAAGAGATTATCTTAGTTATTGTAGTAGGCCCCTCTTCTGAAGGTGACGTTACCCTCAACCTAGTAGTTTGAGTCAGCAAGGATACAATCCTAAAGGGTTGGATTATTGAAAGATAATTAATTAAATTATTAATGCATATTGTGGTAGGCCCCTCTTCTGGAGGTGACGTTACCCTCGGCTAGGTAGTCTGAGTCAGCAGGGATACAGTCCTAAGTAGCCGGGTTAAAGTTTTAATAGTAGTTTACATATGAGGGGGTCAAGGAGTTCGGACCCCCGCCATCCAATACAAGTGGGTATTCAAGGAGGTCCTACTAAAGTTGACCCATGTCCTTGCAGGATCTATACACTGAACAAGGCAAGACTCTTACCAAACCGTTCCCTTAACCCCCGACCAGGTAGGCAACATACCTCCATATAGATCGTGGAGATATGAATGGTGAAAATCTTTTATTTTATATAGACAGTAAAATAATGCCAAGACACAACGGACAAACGATAAGGAAGACTCACCTTCAACATAAGAAACTAGTTATTAAAGTCATTAATACATAACCAAATAAAAAGTGCGAAAAGATTAAAAATAAAAAGTATTACACTAGACACTTGTCTTCACCAAGTGATGTAAGAGACTTAGGCAAACATGGCCTTTGATTGTCAAGAACTCTTACGATGAATCTTGGATCCTGAGACTACTCACACACTCTTTGATGGATGATGGATGATGGTGGTGGATGTGGGTTGTGATGGTGGTGGTGGGTGGGTGAAGTGTGAGAGAGGTGGTTTGTCAAGGGATGGTTTGCAAATGAGCCAAGCTCCCCTATTTATAGCCTGCACAGAAGCCCGGGCACGGCCCCGTGTCTATCCATCTTCTCTTTCTTCATTAATTGTAGTTTGTCTGCATTAGTTGACCACGCCCCCGTATCCGCTGGGCACGACCCCGTGTGCAGAATCGTATCTGTACTATCAAGATTTCCCTAGATTCTACGAATCTTAGAGTTGACCACGGCCCCGTGTCCGCTGGGCACGCCCCCGTGATGGGTGATAGAAGCTTCTACAGCTTTGTCTTTTCTGCAGACACTTGGGCACGCCCCCGTGCTCATTAAGCACGGGGCGTGTTCAGCCTTCTGTTCTCTTGTTTTTGCTTGGGGAGATGCTGTCGAGGGGTCGGGCATGCCACGTTTATTCCTTTTCTTGTATTTATGTTATATTTAGCTGCCTTTTTGCTTCTTTTGTTCATTTGAGCTCATTTAATCCTGAAAATACAAAAGGAAGACAAAAACACACATTTTCCAACATTAGTGCTAAAAAAGGTTAGTTTTATGCCACAAATGATGTAATTTATATGTTTCATTTTGCGCACATCAACCATACAATTGTAACACGCGTTGTGAATAGATAAAAAGGCTGTATTTGATTGATTATGATGTTTATATATGATATTTGATGAATTGGTAAATCCAAACATTGGTAAAAATTATGTTGGCAACGATAAAATAAACGCTTATCGCGTAACGATTAAAATGCGAAACGAACGTCGGTGACCACCTGATTAGTGTTAAATCCTAAAAATAGTCTGTTATGATTAGAATAGTAATTTTAGTCATAGTTGTGAGGAAAAATAATTTAAAACGCTAAGAAACTCTATTTTTCAAGTTTGAGCGCATACCGCGCGATACTGCGCGCATTAGACAAATTACCGTCAACACAGCCAGTCAAGGCAAATGGTAATTATTTCAGTGATAATTTTGTGTGATTATTTTTATAGAATGATAAAAATAATTTAAAACGCACTAAAACATGATTAAAACGCTAGATAAAATAATTTAATAAGTGTATGTATATATAATTTTGTGTGTATCTAGGAGAGAGAAAGAGTAAGGTGGCGGCTAGGGAAGCCACCACTCCCTTGAAATTGCCATGTGTTGGACATAGAAAATAGGAATGATGATTAATCTTATTACTACACTCAAGATCCTTCATATACACACTTAAACTTTTCAAAATCACCTCCACTCTCTCTCTCTCTTGATGAAGCTCGGCCGAACACCCCCATAACTACACACTTTAAAAAATTTCAAACCATTTCTTGAAGATTTAAAGGTATTTCAAGGTGTTTTCAAACTAGTATGAAGGTTTAGAGGTGATTCCAAGAAGATTCAAGCAAGAACAAGGCCTCATATCATCATTATTTTCAAAACCCACTAAGAAATCTTGAAGGTATAACATACTTTCTTTCAAATCATGTTCATGATTCTTGGTGATGAAGATGCTATGGAAGGTTTCTCTTGTTCTTAGATTTAAACACTAACTTGAAACTAAAACAAATGGGTTTTTGAAACAAAAATAAAATGGATGAGTATATATGTGTGGGTGTAGCCGTATGTATGTATGTATGTATGTATATGTATATGAGATTGAGTCTTGACTTTTGATAGATTCTTGTTTGACATTATTTTTGTAAAGTGAAGTGCATGTGTGATCAAAGGAATGTTCTAAAAGGTTTTATGATTAGAAATGGATTTGTGAAAAGTAAAATTTTGGAACTATATGCATGCATGAACATTTTTTGATATAGATAATTATTGATGTGTAAGAATGTATGTATATGTTTTGCATTTATGAATAAATGAGTAGATGATGATGATGTGAAGTATGGAATGTTTGATTATTTGAAACATGAGTTAAATGAAGGTCTAGATGCATTCAAGTTCATACAAAATGATTAGGACATGTTATGGATGCATTAGATGCATTTACTAGATCATGCATGTTGGAATAAGATCATGAAATGATGATTTGAACATGATTTGATAAAAATAAATTTTAATCAGATTCCAAACACTAAAAATGTAAATATTTGAAGTATTTAATGGTATATAAATTTGTCATAATGTTCTCTAGCTTTCATGTTGTACTTGGTGCTTTAGAAGTTGTAAAATACGTGAAATCGCATGATTTATGTGACTTACACAAAAACTGCACTAATCTGATTATAACCACTATTTTAATAAGTAAATAACATGTATTTTGTTAAAATATCAAGTCATTCCGAGATGGGATGGTAATTGTAACGTGTAACGCAAAACTATGCCTTAAAACTGTCAAAAAATCGGCTTTTCGAACGATTTTTATGAAACTGATTTAAATCAGTAAGTAAAATGATATTTTTGGTTTAAGAATAAGTATGTTAACTAATTTTAAGTTTACTTGGTGTTTGGTTGGTCATACGTGACTTCCGACGCCCGAAAACGTTACCGAATCGCTAAAATACGCATTTTTCAATATACACTAGAATGGGTTGTTTTTTAGTAAACCTTATGTGATAAAATGTGTTATGTGATTTAAACATGGAAATGTGAAAATATGTTAAGATTTGACATGATAATGAGAAATTTAGATTATGCATGTATACTTGTGCGTTTTATGTAATAGAAACGGTAAAAATCGCGTTAAACGTGTAACTTGTTTGTCGAGCATGAAATTTGATACATATAAGATATTTTATGTATACTTGCCTTAAAAATGACAAAATTTATAAGTTAACGAAATTACGCGTGTTTCGATAATAATTTATGTAAACGTTTATGTATATATATTACGACGTGCAAATCATAGATATATTACGTATAAACGGGTGTGTTAATGTATTTACATGATAACGGTCACCAATAAAATCGTTCAAGTCGCAAAACCTTAAAAATATATATATATATATATATATATGGACTCATATATATATTAACGTGCCAACATAATCAAAAACGATAACTTTTCGAGAAAATTCTAAAGTTATGTGACAATTCTAAGAAACGGAGAAACTTAGGATTTTTGTGATATATTGATTTAAAAATCGTTCATACATATAATAGGATGTGTAGAAATTGTTAGTTCATATGTCTGTAGCTTCCGTCAGCATTGAGTCTAATTTGTTACTGTATATGTCTTTTGTGTATTTGAATGTATTTGTATGTATGTATGTATGTAGAATGACAAATCAGGGAACGGTGTTGAATTGTAAAAGTGAAGTCCATCGGATGTTTGATGTCATCCGATCGGATCACCACCCGATCGAACAAAACTTAAACCTCCCTGAGTTTGTCTATAAATAGCAAGCTAGGACTTGACATTTAAAACTTTTGCTCAACTTGTAAGGAACCTCTGTCAGTTTGTGATTCTAACCGGTGCTTTTGTACTTTCACATCAATCTAACAGAAGATCAGACGAATTTAATCGTTGAATGCGTTGTTGTGATTCTGTGACATAATCAATGGATTCCACACATTGATCTTGGTCGATTCATCCACGTTCCACACGAACAGATCCTGATCCAAAGGCCTAACAAGTGGTATCAGAGCCACAGGAGGTTGAATCAAGGACTACAACAGCAAATTCACCAGAATTTCAGCATTTCTTTGCCGATTTCAGTCGAATTTCACCGGAAATTTGACCAATTTCTCATCTTCTACTCATTTCTTGCTGTATTTTACACTTTTACACCCTAAAAACGAGAAAAACTCAAAATTGAATGGGAATTTACGGACAAAATTTGACAAATTTGATATCATTAGACTCGTAATTGTTCAAAGATCAATCCTTTAAATTTTCACAGAAAAATTCCAACTAAAACTGAATCAAATCAAGCAAAAACTATGTCAAATTGTTCGTTCTTGCTGACGTCATCCACTCGATCGGATAGCTGTCCGAACGGATTGGCATAGACTGTTCTAGATAACTGCTTGCTGATGTCATTAGTGTCACTCGATCACCATCCGATTGGTGAAGGGTTGAGGTTTAAGTTTTCAGAGTTAGAGTCACTCGATCGGATGACCACTCGATCGGATCACCACCCAATCGAGTCGCTATCTGATTCTTGGACATTGTCACTTGGTTTGGTTATCCGTTTGGATCACCACTCGATCGGATCACCATCCGATCCAAGTGCATCAGTTTGAAATCTTGAAAAGTGTGAAAATTTGTCTAAGTGTTTGAAACTGTTTCAGGTACTCAATAATGGGAGACGATTTCCTAAACCCATTCAGCGATGTATTTGCTTACAACACCACTAAAGAAACATCGACGAACACAACTACCAACACAGCTCCAAATCCAAAGAAGGCGATTGCTGACTCACTTAGCGTGGATAATGCTTATGGTACTTACAACAAGCCGCCTAAGCTCATGGCGATTGAAGACTATAACCGATGGGCGAGCAGATTCGAAGATTGGTTAAAGGAATTCGCTTATCAAAGCTAGAAGTGTTTGAAAAACGGTTTCAATATTGGAAGGAATGATTATGAAAATCTGATCGATACTGAACAAGAAGCATTTATTGCTGAACAGAAATGTATATCATTATTACATCAATCTGTTAGGGATGATATCATTTCTTTGATCAGTTACAAAGATTCAAGAGATTTGTGGGGCAAATTAGAAAAGAAGTGTGTAGGAGGAGCAGAAATAGTAAAAAATAAGAAACGTTTACTGAAGAAAGAGTTTGATTTGTTTGGATGCATGAAGAATGAGTCGGTCTTAAAGATGATTGAGCGTTTCTGTCACTTGAAAATAGAGCTTGTGAGATATGGAATTACTTTCACCGAAGAAGAATTGGTCGAGAAGTTATTGGAATCATTGCCAGACGAAAAGGATTGGCAGTATTATGCACTGGTTTTGAGAAACACCATGAAAATGTCTGACATGACTGTTGATTGGCTGATAGAAAGGTTTGAGAGCCATGAACTTGGGATCAAAAAGATGAATAAAGTCAACAACACCCCGTACCAACAAAACGTCGATCTGTACTATCAAGGAAGTATGATACCGAAGAATGTTTCACCAAAAACTGCATTCTCAGCTAAGAGTTCTGGCACGACAAATCAAGAAAGACAAAACAGCAGTCCAGCACCCAGTAGTGGTTATCACGGGGGTACTTCTTCATCCGCTCCAAGCCAGCAACAACAAAGTGTTCCTAAAAACGTGTTTCAGTGTATCAGTGTTGTAAATCTGAACAATGCCTAGAATTTCAATGAAGAAACTGCAAAACAACAAATGGTATTTCTAGCTTCAATCCTGGAATCTTATGAAAGCTTCGTAGCTGGAAAAATCGGGAACACGAACCTGACCAAAGAAGATTATGATCAAATCGATCCCGAAGAAATGGAGTTGATCGACAAACGCTGGTGCATGGCAAGCGTAGTTCGAATAGCGCAAAGGTTCATGGAGATAACTGGAAGACACTCCATCGGTGGACCTTCAACGAAGTTGGGCTTTGATAAGTCAAAGGTTACCTGTTTTAAGTGCAAACAAAAAGGGCACTTCAAGAGGGAATGCAAGAATGTAGCTTCAGATGAAAGGGCAAATCCGTTCCATGACGACTACTATAAAAAGGCCATTTATCATCGCAATCGGGAAGAGCCACCCAGAATGAAGCAAATTGAAGAAAATCCTAAGGAGAAGTATAGAGCCTTAGCAGTAATTCATGATGACGAGGGCTTCGACTGGAGTGAGTTTTTACCGGAAGAAGATGCTGTAGGTTATGCTTTCATGGCAAAAATCGTACCATTCAAAGACACACGAACTGAAGAGGAGAAATATGTTAATAGAAAGATGTTAGCTCAAACCATGAAGGGTAGAAACTATCGAGCCTGGAAAGAGGCCAAAAGTGCAAACAGATGGGATGCTGATCGTGAATGCTATTTGGACCCAAAAGGCAACATAATTGCTGAACCATCAACACTCATTGTTGAAACTCTCATTGAACAAATAACGCAACAGGAAGAAGAAAGACAAAGAGAATGGGCAAGGCAAGCTGAAGAGGAAGAGTTAAAGTCAAGAAAAGTTGATGATGGGATAATCGATACAACAAAAGATATGACTGCAGAGAACCTGACGAAGATGGCAGATAAAGTGCTCATGGCAAAGGTATTAGAGGTAGATTCTAAGTCTGCATATGAGTCAAAAAGCAAGGTCAGTTCTAGTGGTTCAACAAATGAATCAGGTAAGACTGATAAAGCTAAAATTGAAAGTGATTACAAAAATTGCATGAAAGATTGCAAGGTGTGCAACACACATGCATATCTCAATGCCAAAAAGACTGAAGAATTGACTGCAAAAGTCAAAACAGTTGAAGATCAAATCTTAAATCGTGATAAACTGGTGAGAGCTTCAAATGATAGAATAAAGTAATTAACTGAGGGGATTGAAAAAGATAAAATTGATGTAGAACGATTTAGGAAAGAAAATGAAAAGTTAATTCATGAAAACCGACAACTTTATGAAAATCATGAGAAGCTAAAAAGATCAATTAAAGATTCTGATGAGCGAAACAATAAAACCTCTAAAGAGAATTTTCAACTATCAGGAGTCCTTCAGTCAAAAGAAAAGCAAATCAACCAACAATTGGATGAGATTGCAAATCTAAAGCTTCAGTTTCAAGAAGCTAAGATTGAAAACGAACGAATCAATCTAAAACTAAACAGCTACAGCTCCACGAGCTTTGTTCTTCAACACATAGTTCCCAAACCCATTGGGAAGAACAAAGCTGGTGAAGATGTATACTCAGATGGAACTGGGGTAGGTATCATCAAGTTCCACTGCCATTTTTTCAAAGAAAAAGTCTGGATTGGATAATGATGATGAAACAAATGATGTAAAACTTCCAGAAACAATCGATGTCACATTCACTTCATCGTCTGATGAAGACAGTGTTCAATCCGAAGTCGTAAAAAATGTGGTTGATAACGTTTTAAAATCTGACAGTGATTCGACTGAGGATGAAGAGTGCTTTTTGAATAACTACATTCTGAAATCAACATCCAAAAACAACTTAAGTGAAGAACCTAATCTTGTGATGTACAAGATGTCTGGTTCAGATAAGTTGTATTCGGATCTTGAATTTCCACTTGAGAATGTAAATGTCGACAAGTTGAAGAATGTGTTTAAACTGGTTGAGATTGATGTCTCTGAGATTGAGGGTTTGAAACGTTCCAAAAGGCAATTAAAGTTTGAAAAAGATAAATCTTACTACAAAAAACCTGCTGTACCGCCACGTTTTAACAACAATAACCAAAACCAATGGTCGGGTGGTTATCAGGGTGGTAAGAACAATCAAAGAAGGAACTTTCAAAACAAAAGATTTGTCGAAAAGAAAGCGTTTGTGAAAAGCTCGAGTTCACATTCTGAGCAAGAATCTGAATTTTTTTCAAAATCAAATGAAGAATTCTTTGAGAAGAAGGCCTCACAGCCTCAGACCGAAGGCAAAAGTTGGGAAGTTGACACCCGCACATACTTTAAATGCAAAAAAGTTGGACACATTGCACGAAAGTGCACCAACTCGAAGCCTAAGCATGTGGTTGTCGAGATCCGAAGAAGAAAGACGATGTCAAGGGCAAAGCTCCGATGTTTGTTGAGAAGAAAGTTTTGAAAAATGATAACATCATAGTCAAAACTGAAACCGTAAAACAGTCGGTAACTAAAACTGATAAATTTTACAAACGGGTCGCTTCTTTGCAACAAACGTGGAAGCCAAAATTTGATTGTAAGACAACAAGTTCTTCAAAAACAAAGGTTTCTGAGTCAGCAAAACAATCATCTACAACCACACCGGTTAAGATGAATGTACCTTTGGACTATTATGAGAAACTTGAGAAACGAATTTCTACTCAATCTGAGAAGAAATATGATCCAAAGAAAGACCAACCATTTGGTCAACCTCCAAAAGACGAATTCTGGTTATATAAAGAGGTTGAGGTTGGGTCTGAAGAGAGCCTTAAAATGAATGATAAAAATTTTCCACCTTTGTTCACCATGAAAACACACCTTAACGTCAAGCTACCCGAGTCGAAGGAGGCTTGGGTTGCTTCAAAATCTAACAAAATGCTTTGAAATGTGCAGGAGCTCCCGAGATCTATCTCACGTTGGATTATGGATAGTGGAACTTCTCAGCACATGACGGGGAGAAAAACCTTGCTTTACGATGTTAGAGGTTTTAACGGAGGTTACGTTGGTTTTGCGGGTAATCAAGGAGGTCGTATCATTGGTGAGGGAACATTATCGAATGATGTAATCACGTTTGAAAGAGTCAATTACATCGCCGAGCTAGAGAACAATCTTCTTAGCATTTCTCAAATTTGTGATAGAATGTATTCGACACATTTCATGGATAAAGAATGTCTGATCTTGAAGCCTGGGTTTGTCATCCCCGAGGAGTGGATCATCATGAGAGCGCCACGAGTTAATGATCTGTACGTGTTGGATATGAGCTTAGCTACGACTACCACGGGTCAAACTCACTGCTTCATGTCAAGAGCCACTGAAAAGGAGTCACAATTGTGGCACTGGAAGATGGGCCACATTCACCTGCGCAAGATGAACTACCTGGTACATAACGACTTGGTAAAAGGTGTTCACTTGAAGAGTTTCCATCTTGAGGGGGAGTGTATTAGTTGCATAAAAGGAAAAAAATGGAAAAAATCTCTCCCGTGCAAAAATATGAACTCAGTCTCGAAGCCGTTGGAGAGACTTCACATGGATCTCTTTGGTCCTGTGAATGTCAAAAGCATAACTGGCGATCTCTACTGCTTAGTAGTCACAGACGACTATTCGAGATTCTCATGGGTGTCGTTCCTGAAGTCAAAAGACGAGACATTTGAGAGTTTGCTGAGACTTTTCAGAAAGATTGAGAATTTGTACCTAACCCGCATCAGAAGATTAAGAAGTGTTGGTGCATACGTCTGTCGACTTCGTCTTGTATCGAGTCATGTAATAGATTAGATGAAATAAGTCACGCTGTTCGAGATAAGTAGGAAACAGAGGTGAACAAGCCAGTTCAAACGAAGTGGTCAGTTCAAACGAAGTGGCCAGTTCAAACGAAGTGGCCAGTTCGTATGAACAGGAAATGCTTGTTCAAACGAAGTGGAGTTAGTATAAATAGGTGACTTGTAATTTTCATTTATAACTTTGATTTTTCCGGTAGCGAAGCTCTGCCGAGGTATCTCCAGACCGTGTAAAACTTTCATATCAATACAAGAGATAGTTAAACTACTTTCTAGTGCAAATCAAGCTGATTCGAAACTGAAACGTCTGTTTCCGCCTTTCGTTTTGGTCTAGAACACTTTTGATTGACTCGTTTTGGTTGTTACTCGATCCTACAAGTGGTATCAGAGCTCAGGAGGAAGAGTTCTACCGATTCAGCTTGTTTTTCACGGATAACTTCTGTTTCTACTCCATTCTTCACGATTTTTCAAAATTTAAACAAGATTTTCTGGATGAAATGGAATGATTTTGAAATATAACGTTCGGAACAGTAGTTTAATCAATCTGTGAAAGTTTCAGATCTTAAAACAAAGTAAATCTTGATCAATTTCTCGAAAAATCGGTCAGTTCGTTTGAGCGATATCCAATTCACACGAACAGAATTTTGAACTCAGATCTACAACGTTTTAGTGGACGTTTTTGAACAAAAAACACTTCATTGTGCTCGGTTTTTGTTATAGAACAATTCTTGAAGATATTAGAACGTAATTCTACCAAAAACTTGTTCAAATCTGTCAAAAACATCTCCAGATCGTTCGAAGATGCTTCACTTCGTTTGAGATTTATGTTTAGTTTGCATGAGATGATTCAGTTCGTTTGAGTTTTCACACGAAGAGAAGTTTCAGTCCGTTTGAAAGGTTTAGTCCGTCTAAAAAATTAGTTCGTTTGGATAGTTCAGTTCGTTTAAGGGTCCTTTTCACAGTAAGTCCAGTACGTCTGAACTTACATAGTTTGAACCTTAGGTCGTCTGAATCACAGGTCGTCTGAAGTCGTCTGTCCGTTTGAAAGCTTTTCAGTTCAGTTTGTTTGAACTTTAGTTCGTTTAAGATATTCAGTTCGTCTGTTCCTCGTTCAGGTCGTCTGAAACAAGTTGATCAGGTCACGTGATTTGTTCTGCCCATGCATTCATAATTTTCAGCACGTGTGAATTCAGATTAAGCGGTCCAAAAATATTGAATTGAGAACTATTATTGTCGGCTCATTAAAGTCAGCTCATGTGATTGGTCTATAATTGCGGTCCAAGAGAGTTTTGTCATAAATTGATGTTGTCAGATTTGTCGGTTCATTAAATAATCAGCCAACTATAGTATGTTGGTCCAATGAAAATCAAGTGATAATAACTATTGTCGGTCAACAATTTTTGAAGAATTAGATCCAAGTTAATTCTAGCAGTCCAATGATATTGTGTTGAGACTTAAGTATTTTGATATTTCAATCATTCTCAAAAGTTAAAGCAAACCATATTGCTCGGATTGAAATCATATCAGATCTCATGGTTTGAAACATCGTTTCATATAGATCTCAGTTTGCACAAAAATTACTTCAGGTCACACAGATTGACATAATTTTAGTTCGTACAAGTAAAATTGTCCAGAATGTGTTTTTGTGAGTCAGTTCGTTGGTAATTGATCTGGGTCATAGTAGTCCGCACAGTTCATCAACCTTCAATCCGCACAGAATTATCACCAGTTCGAGTACCAGTTCATTTCTATTAATTGATAAGTCGTTTAAACTGATTGTGTGTTGTTTGGTGTTGTCAGGTATTTGTCAGGTATTTTCACAAGGGGATACAGTTCAGTTGAAAAACCGAAACATGGACGAAGATTTTTACAACGCATTCGCTACTCCGGTTTCCTCAATCACTGTTGCACAGAACACAATGCTCGAAAACGAAACTGGAACGATGCAAAAACCGCCCAAACTAATGAACATCGAAGAATATAAGGGTTGGGAAGGTCGTTTCGAGAATTGGGTACAAGCTAACTACTTAGATGCTTGGGAATGTGTCGAGACAAAATATGTTCGACCGATGAATGATGATGAAGAAGTGGTTCCGATTAAAGATCTGAGTGCCGATGCTAGAAAGAAGTACAAAGATGAGAAAATGATGCTGAGTTTATTGCAACAAGCTATGAAAGAAGATATTTTGGTTCTATTGCAACATAATGGAACTTCCTACTCGATTTGGAAAGCTTTAAGGTCAAAGTTTCGTGGTAGTGAAGAAATGGTCAAAAGCAAGAAATCGCTTCTAAAGAAAGAATTTGATCTGTTTCACGGATTAAAGAATGAAAGTACAAGAGAGATTATCGAAAGATACTGCAATTTGCTTGCTAACATGAAGAGATTGAGTATTGAGAAAAACAATGAAGAGTTGATCGAAAAACTTGCTGATGCTTTGCCATACGAGACTTGGGGAACATATCTCATGATGCTTAGAAACAAGAAAGGTTTTAGCAGTTTGACACTCAGCAAGTTCATTGAGAAGTTGGAAGCTCAAGAGATGGAGCAACGAAAGATTATTCGAATGAAAGATTTCGATGGTGAACAGGATATTGGGTTGTATTATAAAGCAGGGGTGAATGAGAAATCTACAAATTTATCTCCAAAAATAGAAACTGCTTACAATGCCAAGAATTCTTCTGGAAGTTCATCATCAGGATCAAACAGCAAAACAAGTTTTTCATCATTTCCATCTTTTGATCCAAATGTTTCAACAACAAGAAATGGAAAAAAGCTTCAATGCAACATTGTGTTGAACATTGAAAATGATCAGGAATATTCTGAAGAGTTAGCAAAAAGTCATATGTCTTTATTGGGAACTGTTCTTGAATCTTATGGTAGTTTTGTTGCAGGTCGAATCGGGAATCCAATGCTGACAAAGGAAGATTACGACCAGATAGATGCTGAAGAGATGGAACTGATGGACATAAAATGGTGCTTAGCCAGTGTGTTGAGGAGAGCTGAGAAATTCAAGCAAATCACTGGAAGAGATGATCTTCGTGAGGCTGGTACTTCTACTTTAGGTTTTGACAAATCTAAAGTCACTTGTTTTCGTTGCAGGGAAAAAGGACACTTCAAGAGGGAGTGCAAAAACCGCGAAGCAAGTGGAGCTCAAAATCCATTCAACAACAATAATGATTATTACCGAAAAGCCATCTACCATCAAGTTGCTCAGCAACCATCTCAACAACGTCAACATCAAGCACAAACTGCACATGGAAGGGATGTGATTGAAGATTCTGGAAAGAGAGCGTGTGCGGTGAATCAAGACTCTTTAAAGAGAGTTAATGGTAGTGCTTTGATAATTGATCAAGACGACGAAAAGTTACCTGAAGGATTTAGTTGGGCAAACTTCACATGGGATGATTATGTTCCTGATCAAGATACAGCTCACACAGCTTTTGTAGCTCGAGTTGAAGAGGACAGTGATGATGATACTGAGTATTGGAGGAGAAAATTCGAAGTTGATATGAAACTGATTGCTGAAAGTGACAGTGAAGATGAAAAGGTTAAAAAGAAGAAGAAAAAAATCAAGACTCCAGTGAGCAGTGATGATGAAGAAATTCCAGTGATCAAAAGGAAAGTAAAGGTTGAAGTTGCAAAGTTCAAAGTTGATGAGGAAGTTGATGCAAAGAAGATTCCAGTGAAGTGTGAAAACTGTGAAGCTGTGAAGAAGCAGAACAGTACACTGATCTATAACTTGAATAGTTTGAAGGAATCTTATGATGTACTGAACAAAGCAATGAACCAATACAATTTAACTAGTGAAGAACAAGCAACAGCGATGAAAACACTTCAAGGAGCTTTTATGACGAAGCAAAAAGTGGTGAACAATTACATTGAGAAGTGTGCTGTGCTAGAACAAAAGTTGGAATTACAAAGAATTGAAACTGAAAGAGTTAATCGATTGTTGAAAAGTTACTCATGTACTTCTTATGTCATTGACAGGATTTATCCAACTGTTGAAGGCATGAAGGCATTTGAAGAGGATGAAGTAACTGAAGAAAAGAATGTTGAAAAAGTGGCTGAAGAAAAGACTCCAGAAAAGAAGAACAAGAAGAAGACTGAATCAAAGAAAAAGACTGAAAAGAAGGATTCTGGTAAGAAACAAGATATAGGTTACAACAAGTGTCCACCTCCGTTAGAAAATGGATATTTGCCCAGGAATCCAAATCAGGAAAGAGTCGAAAAAGCAACAAATTTACAGTGGGAGTCGGAGTCGTCAGTCAATTTGCCAGAAAATATTGATGTCGTGTTTACATCATCTGACACTGATCATGAGTCCGAGTTAATAAAGAAAGTCGTCGATCAGGTGTTGGATAAAGATGAAACTGAGGAGTCAAAGTTGGAGTCAAACTCAGAGTCAAAGTCAGAGTCAGAGTCAAAGTCTGGTTCTGAAAGTTCGAGTTCGACAGTCAACAGTCCAAATTCTTCGGTTAAAAGAGTTTATAATAAATAATTCCTGTTATCAAAATCTAATTTGGATGATGGAACATTTAAAGTTGCATATACTTTGAATGATTCTGACAAATTATATTTTGATGAGGAATTTCCAATAAGAGGTGTCAAAACTGAATTGATAAAAAAGGTTTTCAAACTTACAGAAATTAATATTTCTGAAATAAAAGTTTTAAATCTTAAAGGTAAACCTTACACCTCAAGAGTACAACAAAGATTAAACAAGAAAAAAGGTTACAGTTCTGGTTCTGGTTTTCAAAAGAAACCAAATCCTAACCGTAATTTCAAAAAGAAAGGTCTTGGATTTATTCCAACAGAAAAATGAAAAATATGTTCGTGATTTTAAATCAAAGGTGACATTTGTTTCAGGTACTTCATCAGAAGAAGAAGAAAAGAAAGAATTCTAGAGACAATCGAACAAAGAATTTCTTGCAAAGAAGCAAGAAGAGATGAAAGAAACGAGAACCTGTTTCAAATGCAACAATGTTGGACATATTGCCAAAGATTGTTCAAAGGCAATACAGTCAAAACAGGGAGTTTCTCGTAACTCGAAAGACAAGAAAATTGTGTTTGAACCACTAATTGACAGAACCAAACTTTTCAAAAATTCTACTTTTGAAATTGGTGAATGTTCAAACAAGTTTTACAAGAAGAAAGCTAAATCTGACAACCAGAGATGGGTTGTTAAGAAAGTTGCTGAAAGCTCTAGCGATGATTCTGATAGGTCAAAATCAGAGGAGCTATCTTCTGGCGATGAATCTGATTCCACAAATTCAGAGGAGCCACAGGTTGAGGTAAAAAGTGATAAATCAGTTCTGAATGTGGATGATGAAAATTTTCCATCACTTCGGGCTGAAAATTATAAAAAGAAAATTGGTAAAGTTGAGATATCAAATCAATTTTATGATGACAAAAAGGATTTTGATGTTGAAAAAGTCTTTAACTCCAAAGTTCATCATATTTTTGGTAAAATGATTGACAGGAAGGTCAAAGGAACAAAGGAGTTTTATGAGAAAAAGATGCAGAAGGAGAAAACTGAACCATCCTTAGTTCGTGACTGGGATGGTTCATACTATGAACAATGAGTATGTGGACTTGCCGGAGATCCCAAGTTGGTAATCGTGGATCAGGAATCGGCATCTTTCTGTGTATTTGATTGTGTTTTTTTGTACAAGTGGTAAATCAGGGACATTAATTTGTACTTGATTTTCTACAAATGGTTGAAGACAAAATGATGAACCATATCCTCAACTTTACAAGTGGTAAAATCAAACTTATTTTCCGGAAAAACCATTTGATTAAAACAAACTTAAGTGTTTTGAAATCTAAATGGGAAAATAGTTTGAGGGAGAGTTCTGATTGTTTATGCTAAGTGAATGGCGAATTGAAGCAATTCGATATCGGTTGTCAATTTTATTGTATAGTTTGTTTTCAAATTTCCTAAAATGTGTTTGCATTTTAGGGGGAGTAAGAAATTTTAGAAAATCCAAAAACATTTGAAAATTTGAAAAATTCAAAAACATGATAAAATCAAAAATGAGTTTTTGTTGCATAAAAGAGGAAATGATAGTACATCAGTGGACGATCACAGCATGCTAAAGAATTGGAAATTAAAAATGTGATAAACGGTCTTACTGATGATGTGCCAGTAGATTTTTGCACATTTAGTAGATTGTGACGAGATATAAACCTAAATTTCAAACTTGCTTATATCGTGGGGATACATCTCTCGGATATATGGGTAACCCCCGAAATCTCGTTTGAAAGGTCTCATATTCTGATATACTAGGTCTTTATACTCAATGATGTCTGGGGTATTATTCCGGGACTTCTGCTGAACGGTGGTTCTGACCTAGTCCTCGAATAATACTTTTCGCAAATGCTTGAAACATAGCATCACCCTCAGCATATATGATAAGACAATAAAATTGCTTAGCAATGCTGTTGTAAAAAAGATCCTCTAAAGGGGACACACCCAAAAGTTGAGTCATGATCTCTCTGCTGAACGGTAGTTCTGACCTGAGCTCTCATGATTCTTCATAATTTATTAACCCCTACAGATATCATTTGTGTCATAATTACCTGTAAGACTGAATATTGGGATCTGGATACGGGAGTATATTCTGAGGTGGGACACGCGATTGAGTTTAAGTGCTTAAAACATTAATTTCGTATCTCGGATCAGTTGAACTTTGTGTGAGAATTTAAGTGGACCAGTATACTGACAATCTATGTGAATCGTTTAGAGCTGAAAATGTTTAAAGCTTAATGGTGTTGGTGATTTGTCTCAGAATCTGATATGATCCTCTTGCACGAACTCACAAAAATATTGTCTGTAAATATTTTATTTCTTCAGTTACTTTCTTTCAGAAAATCCAAAAAGATTTTAGTGTGTTTTAGCATAAATTTTTGAAAAATCCAAAAAGATTTTCGATAACTGATTTTGGAGAGCTGATTTTCAAAATTCCGAGTGCTAAACATGATGAACAAATGGTTTGGGTGAAAGTGTTTGAAGATTGTTGAAATGGAATGAGAAAATTTTTACAATAAAAACGTTATTCCTGCATGTGGTAAATTAGATTTGAAAATCTTATCCACAAATGATTATCAGAAAATTTATTTTTGGGTAGAGTTTTTTTGCAGGTTGGACATGTTTCAATCCAGAGCTGGATGAAAGCCAAGGTATGATCTTGTGAATTCCAGACTGCAATCCCAACTTAGTGAGAGGGGGAGTCTGAAGACATCAAGAGGGAGTCTGAAGATTGTAGAGACAGTTTCGGATTCTGAAGATTACGAAAAAGAAAAAGAGATTGTTTGAAGATGCTTACAATGGAGAATATTTGGAGAGAGTGAACAGACTGATAAAGACTGAAGGTTTGACAACCGAAGACTCGACACTGAAGACTCGTCAACATTCGAGGGGGAGTCTGTTGGTGCATACGTCTGTCGACTTCGTCTTGTATCGAGTCATGTAATAGATTAGATGAAACAAGTCACGCTGTTCGAGATAAGTAGGAAACAGAGGTGAACAAGCCAGTTCAAACGAAGTGGTCAGTTCAAACGAAGTGGCCAGTTCAAACGAAGTGGCCAGTTCAAACGAAGTGGCCAGTTCGTATGAACTGGAAATGCTTGTTCAAACGAAGTGGAGTTAGTATATATAGGTGACTTGTAATTTTCATTTGTAACTTTGATTTTTCCGGTAGCGAAGCTCTGCCGAGGTATCTCCAGACCGTGTAAAACTTTCATATCAATACAAGAGATAGTTAAACTACTTTCTAGTGCAAATCAAGCTGATTCGAAACCGAAACGTCTGTTTCCGCCTTTCGTTTTGGTCTAGAACACTTCTGATTGACTCGTTTTGGTCGTTACTCGATCCTACAAGAAGTGACAACGGTACGGAATTTAAGAATAACAAAATGGAAGAATTTTGTGATAGGAGAGGTATACTGCAAGAATTCAGCGCACCTTATACTCCGCAACAAAATGGAGTCGCAGAGAGAAAGAACAGAACGCTGATTGAAACGGCAAGGACGATGCTTGCTGATTCCAAGTTACCTGTTAATTTCTGGGCAGAAGCAGTGTCAGTCGCTTGCTATACTCTCAACAGGGTACTTACTGTGAAGAAGCATAACAAGACATGTTTCGAGTTGATCAACAACCGCAAGCCTAATCTTGAGTATTTGGAACCGTTCGGGTCTCCCTGCACCGTTCTAGATCCCGATGGCAAATTTGGTTCAAAGAGCATTGAAGGAATCTTCGTCGGATATGCTAGTCCTCTAAGAAGAGTCTTTGTTCCGAGTTTCAAGCGGATCATCGAAGCACAACACGTTGAGTGCCAAGGCTACACAATGCCAGCACAGAAGCCCGCAGACTCATGGTGATTCAACTACGATACTCTATGGGATTCATTCGAGTTAGAAGAAGAGCCAGAGTTCTTTGATGATTTAGATATTTTAAGAGAATATGAAGCAGCACAGGAAATATTTCCAGCAGGGTCTTCTAGATGTCAACAACAAACTTCCAATGATGATGAAGCTGGTCTAAGTTACGCTGGAGAGAATGATGAAGTTCAGCAAACTCCGACCTCTTCGTAATGTAAACATGCTCCTGAAAATCAGACGGCAGTCAATGATAATTCAGAATCTGATGAAAGGCCAACATTTGATCGTGGTGACTCAGAGTCTGAGGGGGAGCAAATCTAATCTTCAGATCAGACAATTCCTGTCAATGAACAAGTTACGGATCAGAACGTTACGAATTTGGAAGGCGAGGTGGATGTTCCAGGCGAAGTTATGTCAAGGACTCTTTCATACCATCCAGAAGAGTTGATAATAGGAGAGCTGCAGTCAGGCGTTCACACCAGAAGCCAGGTTGACCATGGCCTTACTTGCTTTTATACAAAAGTTGCTCCTTTACAAACAGAATTTTCACTTAGTTGTTTCATTTTGCAGATTGAGCCGTGAACCTACAAGGAAGCACTAACTGAAGATTCATGGGTCAACGTAATGCAGGAGGAGCTGAGTCAGTTTGAAAAGCTTGGTGTATGGAAGCTGGTGGACTTGCCTGATGGTCATAGGAAGATAAACACGAAGTGGGTGTTTAAGTGTAAAAGAGACGACCGAGGGGTTATTGTTTGCAACAATGCTCGACTCGTGGTCCAGGGTTTCAGTCAGCAGGAGGGGATAGATTTCACTGAAGTATATGCTCCTGTTGCTCGTCTTGAAGCTATCAGAATCTTCCTAGCGTTCTCTTCATGGAAAGGATTCAAAGTGTATCAACTAGATGTTAAGTCGGCATTTCTCTATGGCAAGGTGAAAGAGGAGGTATATGTCAGACAGCCACCGGGCTTCACCGACCCAATCCACAAAGATAAGGTTTACCTCTTGGACAAGGCGTTGTATGGCTTGCATCAGGCCCCAAGAGCCTGGTACGAGACACTCTCACAACATTTGCTCGCCAACAGCTTTATCCGGGGCAAGGTAGACGCCACTCTTTTCACAAAAGAAGTCGACGGCCATCTTCTGATAGTCCAGATTTACGTGGATGACATTATTTTCGGGTCGACAAATGAAGAACTCTGCAAAGATTTTGAAAAAGTGATGAAGTAGAAGTTTGAAATGTCTTCAATGGGTGAGATGAAGTTCTTCTTAGGGCTCCAGGTCGATCAAATGCCCGAAGGAACGTTCATACATCAGACAAAGTACGTTCACAACGTCATAGAGAAATTTGGGATGTCCGAGACTTCTTCAGTATCCACCCCGTTAGCAACGAATCATGGGATAAAGCCTGATCTCATCGGAGAGAAGGTTGATGAAATGTTATATCGCTCCATGATCGGATCGCTGATGTATTTGACGGCATCAAGGCCTGATATCCAACCTGCCTCGCGACCCGATTTCAATCAAGTCCCAGAGCTTCGCATATGACGATCGTCAAGAGGATATTGCGCTACCTGAAAGGAACTCCAAGCTTGGGGTTGTGGTATCCAAAGGATGGCGACTTCACGCTCGAAGGGTACTCTGATTCTGACTTCGGTTGCTGCAAAGTCAATGCTAAATCAACAACTGCAGGATGCCAGTTTTTCGGACCCCGATTGGTCACCTGGCAATGTAAGAAGCAAACCTCTGTTGCTTTATCAACATGTGAAGCCGAGTATGTATCTGCTAGCAGCTGCTGCTCTCAGATCCTGTGGATTCAGCAACAGATGCGCGACTACGGTTTGCAATTTCTTACTTCAACTATCTTTGTTGATAATGAGGCAGCAATAAACATAACAAAGAATCCGGTACATCACGCTAAAACCAAACATATTGAAATTCGTCATCACTTCTGTTGGATCGTTGTTTGACCCGATTGAGTCGTTCAGAAGAGTTTTACATCCAGTTTAAAGGCGGAATCAGTAAACCGGACACGAAAACAGCTTGTAATCTTTAATCTGTTGCTTGTATTGATAATAACAATGTTTACAACCTGAACAGAAATTGGCAGCACTTCGTTACAGTTCTGGAAGTCGCGTACCAAGTGAAATGACAACAACCCTATATATAGACATGTAGATTTCGCTTGAACTGGCCTGAAGTGAAATCAAGTCATGTTGATTTCGCTTGAACTAGCTTGAAGCGAAATCAAGTCATGTTGATTTCGCTTGAACTGATTTCAAGCGAAATCTTCATGTTAAACATGTCTAAACCCTAATTAAAACCCTGTTGTGTGTACATTCACCCTATCTAGACACAAGACTTGATTATGACGTAATCAACAGACATATAGTGCACCAACAGACTCCCCCTTGGATGTTGATGAAGTCTTTGGCTTCAAGTCTTTGTCTTCATCATTCTTTAAACATTCTGTCTTTTCATCAAAAACACTCTATCTTCACAGATTTACATCTTGTCCTGACTCCATCTTCAGACTTCCCTTTGACTGTTGATCCAGACTCCCCCTTTCATAGACTCCCCCTCTCGATATGCTAGAATCTGAGATGTCTGGTTCAAGCTTTGACATTTAACCTCCATGGAAATTCCTGAAACCTGCAATCACTCATCCAAATATAAGTAACAAAATTTTCATGATATCAATCAATCTTCTTTAATCTACTTCCTCTATCAATAAACTTTACTGATATGGCAGTGTTAAAGAATCCAACTCCCTCACAGTTTATCATCCAAGTTCAAACTAATGACCTTGGAGATATCACAAACTGTTTTTGAAATTTTTGATTTTAAATCAAGTTTCAAATTAATGAACTTGTTTTATTTTCAGAAACACAATCAGCTTACTTAGATTTTGAAACTCAGCACTCATACATCAGTTGTCGAAAATAAAGCAAAATCAAAATCTTTTTGTATTTTCTGAAAACATAAAGCAATAAAGAAATATGTACAAACATATTTACAGACAATATTTTTGTTTTAAGTATGCGTCAGAGGATCATATCAATTAATTACAAGTCACAAGTACCGTTAAGGTACATTTCATACTCAGACTTAAACAATTTACTTCGATTGTCGATATACTGATCCATCTTAAATTCTCACACAAATTTCAATTTACTCAGGATACGATTTAGATGAATTATGAACTTAGATCATTCATGTGTCCCACCTCTTGAATATACTCCCGTATCCAGAATCTCAATAATCAGTCTTACAGGTGAGAATACTACAATGATATCTGTATATAATTTAGGTATGCGAGGGCCGAGGGATCTCAGATCGATACTTCCGTATACGCAGAGAGATATCAGCTTCGACTTTTTGGTGTGTCCCCTTTAGAGGATCTTTTTGCTTACAACAGCAGCATATATCAATTTAATTGTTTCAGCATGCTGAGGGTTTAATGCTGTGTTTCAAGCATTGCAGCAAGTATTAGCCAGGGACTAGGTCAGAACTACCGTTCAGCAGAAGTCCCGGAATAATACCCCAGATATCATAGAGTATAAAGACCTAGTATATCAGATTAAGAGACCTTTCAAACGAGATTTCAGGGGTTACCTATATATCCAAGTAGTGTTCCCCACGAATTCACAAGTTTGAATTTAGGTTTATATCCCGAATAAATCTACTAAATGTGCGAAAACCTATCAACACATCATCAGTAAGATTGTTTAACTCTTTTATACTTTCCAAATCTTTAGCGTACTGTAAGTGTCTACTGATGTACTATCATTTCCTCTTTTTACGCAAAAACTCAATTTTTGAATTTTATCATGTTTTTGACTTTTTCAAATTTTCAAATGTTTTTGTATTTTCTGACAATTTTCAAATGTTTTTGTATTTTCTGACAATATTACTCCCCCTAAAATGCAAAATCATATAAAGAAAATTTGACAACCAACACTGATAGCTTTGTCTCGCCATCCATTTTCTGCTTCAAGTGCTCTGATTTGCAGAAAAAAAATAACGTACCCCCATGATTTACAACCCATTGATCTTAACAGTTTGAAAACCGTTTTTCAATCTGATGAAAGTAATCATGTTTGTTCAGCCGTGAGGGTTTCGGCATATTCAATCAACATACATTCAAACAAAATTAAAAACAACATATTTTTAGTTTTTCAAATTTTAACAAACTAAAAACATATTTTTGATTTTTAATTTTTTCAATTTTTAGGTTTTGAAAGTATTGTTTATTTATGTACAGAAAACAATCAAACTAAACTCCCTGTTCAACCAAACCAGGGTTCTGCAACCTCTTCCTGTGCCAGGTTGCTCCAACTACCATTCTCATAGTCTTCAGCTCCGTTGAGCACCTGCACATTCAAACTTTATCAATCATTTGAACAACTTAGCCCAGGTCTTTTGGACCTTAGGTATTTCAATACAATAATGTTCATTCAATTTCGGAAACTCTTTGTCATTTAAAACTTGTTCAACTTTGACTTCAATTTTCTCATCTTTTTCCAACGTCACTTGTTTCTTAACACTCCACATTTGACCTTCCGGAGTACCTCTTTTGTAAAAATTTGTCTCTTTTTGAACCTTTTGTTTTTGAATAACATTTTTAGGTTTCCAAAACTCTTGAGGTTTTGTCATATCAACAGATGTTCTCCAACTCTGTGTTGTTCTTAATCTGGGTGTGTGAGAATTCCAGATCTGTCTTGAATCGAACCTGTTCGGGTTTGATTTCCAATTTTGATTTGAAGCAAACTTGTTTGTATTGTACCTCCAAGTTTGTTTCGAATCAAATCTGGTTGACCTTGATTTCACATCCTCAGATTTCTGTTTTTCAACATCAACAGGCTTTGGATTTGGACACTTTCGTGCAACATGTCCAATTTGATCACATTTAAAACACACTTTCTTTGAAACATCCTTGGCCTGTTGTTGTTTCTTTTTCATAGCATCAAACTCCTCATTAGACTGTTGTCCAATTTTGAGTTTTTCCTCTTCTTTCAAGCTTTTCCCTTGAACAAAATTCATCTTTTGTTGCAAATCCTGTTTTTCACTTTGATTCCAATTCCGTTTCTTTTTATAACCCAAACCAGCCTTCATGTTTTTCTTCTTAAAACCAGGTTTGTTATACAAAGATTTATGTCCTTTACCAGCAAACTTTGGAATCTTAGACTTCTCAATCTCAACCATTTTGAAAACTTGATTGACCTTTTCTGAAATCACATTCTGAATCGGGAAAACAACATCTAAGAATAATTTGTCCGATCCAATCATGGTATAAACCAATCCTTTTGAATCATCATTCAAATTTTTCTTAGATTTTGTGTTTTTCGAATAACCATCATAAAAATTTCCTTCATCTTCATCCTGTGATTCAGACTTATCTTTTGTAGACTCATCTTTCAAAACGCTTTCAACAACCTTACTTACCACCTCTGAATCATTAGCATTATCAGATTTGGAGTAAGTCACATCGATACTTTCAGGTAACTGGTCAGCTATGTTCAAACCCTTTGCCACCTTTTCCTCATCATAAAAAGTATAATTGTTTCTCAATGGTGGTGGTACCTGATGAAATTCTGAACCAATACCCTTATTGCAATTTTTAGTATCTTTGTCATCTGGTGTGATGTTGAAAATGCGTTCGAGAATGTACGAAGAGTTATGATAACTTTGAAGTTTTGTAACAATCTTTTCTTTTTCAGCCAAGACTTGTTTAAGATTTGCAATTTCATCAACACATTTGTTTAATTCAATTTGCTTTTCTTTAAACTGTCTCTCATACATTTCTTTGGTTGTTAAAGTTTCAGACAATCTTTGATCAAAACTTTTGACTTGGGTCTTCAAAGTGTCATAAGCTTCTTGTACTCTCTGACTCGACCACTTTAAAGAATCATACTGTTTTTGTAAATCTTGAAATTTAGATTCTTTTTCAACACAATCGACACATTTTGTAGAACACATTTGTCTATAAACATCATTATCCTTTTCAAGACCTTGACATTTCTGTGTCAATTTTTCAACTTTTAGTTTCAAAATTTCTTCTTTTTCAATCAAATCTTTACATTTTATTGTGAAACCATTTTCAATTTTACTTAATTCATTATCTTTTGTTTTTATGATGTCATCTTTTTCAGTACAGGCTTTGCACATTTCTATGCAATTCCTGCACTTGTTTTCTTTTTCATCAATCGTTTCAACATTCGATAGATCAGAAGATTTTCTAACCTCAGTCTCATTCAGCACTGATTCTTCTGACTCAATTTTCTGATCTTGCTCGTTGTTCTCCTCTTTCTGAGCTTCTTCATTCTTCTGCACTTCTCCAGCTCTCTGTTCCTCTTCAGCAAGCTTTGCAACAGTCTTCACTTCTTCAATCATCTTCTTCAGTTCTTCTTCTTTTCTCTTCTTCATCTCTACCACCTTCGGTAAACTTGCTTCAAAAACTTCTCTTAACTTGATCATTAAATTTGGCAAATAGCTTTTATCAGAAAGCCTTCTTGTGTTGAAAGTGCCCTCACTTGGAAACACATTAGTTACAGCATCAAAATCCACTTTTGATGGATCAACTACTGGATTACCCTGTGGATCCATGTAACACTCTAACTCTTCATTCCATCTTTTAGCTCTCTGGGCTTCTTTGAATGGTTCATTTAATTTGCCAATCTCCCATCTTGCACTGTCTCTTCTCCACCATCTATCATGATCATCATTTGCAACAAATGCATAACCAACTGCATCTTCTTCAGGTAGAACCTCTTGACTCCAGTCATACCCTTCATCATCATATATAACTGCAAGAGCCCTTGATTTTTCTTCTGGTTGCTTTAATCTTGGTGGCTCAGACTTGTTCTGATGATAAATCGCCTTCCTGTAGTAATCTTCATTGAAAGGATTTTCAGAATCATCAGCAGCATAAGCATTTTTGCACTCGCGCTTAAAGTGACCTTTTTGTTTGCATTTGAAGCATGTCACCTTGAATTTATCAAATCCCAATTTGGTAGATGGTCCACCAATTGACTTTCTCCCCGTGATCTCCATGAACCGCTGTGCTCGACGAACCGCACTGGCCATGCACCATCTGATATCCATTAGTTCCATCTCTTCGGGGTCTAATTGATCATAATCTTCTTTCGTCAAATTGGTATTGCCAATCTTCCCTGCAACGAGGCTTTCATACGATTCAAGTACAGATGCCAAGAAAACCATCTGTTGTTTTGCCGACTCTTCGCTGAAATTCTGCCCATTCTTCAGATCCACTGCGATATTACACTGAAACAAATTCTTGGAAGCAGATTGGTTTGAAGTGTTTGAAGAAGATCCACTGTGAAAACCACTGTGAAAACTTTCATTGTTCACTGAACTTGAACTTTCTGCAGAAAATGCTGTTCTTGGTGACCCAGCCTGCGGTACTCTGTAGTAAAGCTCTACATTCTGCTGATAAGCTGGATTGTTGACTTTAGATCTCTTTATCTCCAGCTCATGACTTTCAAGTTTTTCAATCAGCATATCCAATTTCAAATCTTCAGACTTGATTGTATTTTTCACCATTAGAGCAAAGTATTGCCACTCTTGATCATTTGGCAATGAATCAAACAGTTTATCCACCAGCTCCTCTTCAGAAGGTAAGATTTGATGTCTGATCAGCTCCACTTTCAGATGTCCGAATCTCTCAATCATTTTACAAACAGATTCATTTTTCATACAATTGAATAAATCAAACTCTTTACGCAACAATTTCTTTTTGTTTTTAACAATTTCATTACTTCCTACACATTTTCTCTCTAACGCTTCCCACAAATTCTTTGAAGTCTTTTCTTGTTCGAGCAATGAAATAATATCCTCTCTTACTGACTGTTTGATCAATGTTATCATTCTATGTTCAGCCACAACATTTTTTATATCTTTTTCTGAAAAATCTTTTGCATCTATTAACTCTCCTCCTTCTTTTACTGGTGCAACATATTCATCTGTCAGTTTTAACCAGCTTTCAGTAGCAAAAGCTTTTACCCAACCCTCAAATCTATTTTTCCACCAGTGATAATCTTCCACTTTCATTAGCTTTGGTGGCTTTTGTTGGCTCCCGTACATGTTCTCAAACTTCAAATTCTTCGAAATCTCTTTTGAATATTCTTTCATCTCAGATCTTCTATCTGACGATTCGGAAGTGAACGCGTACATATCGCTAAACGGGTTTATGAAATTATTATCCATCGTGAACGTACCTGAACAGAAAAATCAGTCAAACACTTAGAAATTTTCAAAGTTTTGAGAATTCAGCAACTTCAAGCGAAATCAGCTTAAAATAACACTGTTCAAGCGAAATCTGATATTAAGTGTTTTCAAGCGAAAACAACTATTTCGCTTCAAATGATTGTAACCTTCAAGCGAAATTCCAAATGATCTATTTCGCTTCAACTAATCAAACCTTCAAGCGAATTCTGATATAACAGTTTCGCTTCAACTGTTCAAGCGAAAACCACTATTTCGCTTCAGGAAATCTCAAGCGAAATCCAACAATCTCAATTTCGCTTCAAGTTTCAAGCGAAATCTAGTCTAAAAATCTGATTTTGAAGCGAAATCAACTTGTTATCTTCGAATACTTTCAAGCGAAATCTAGTTTTAGGTCAATTTTAACAAGTTTTAATCTGAATTTAAGTCTGAAACTTTGTAGGCTTTGTTAAAACTACGTTTTACACGATATACTCGAAAATTAGACCATTTCAACCGTTGGAACTTGTTCAGATCTGAAAAATGTAAAAAGAAATGAGTAGAAATGAGAGAAATTGGTAGAATCAAGCTGTATTAGTATGAACTCCTCGTCCTGAGCTCTGATACCACTTGTTGGATCGTTGTTTGACCCGATTGAGTCGTTCAGAAGAGTTTTACATCCAGTTTAAAGGTGGAATCAGTAAACCGGACACGAAAACAGCTTGTAATCTTTAATCTGTTGCTTGTATTGATAATAACAATGTTTACAACCTGAACAGAAATTCGCAGCACTTCGTTACAGTTCTGGAAGTCGCGTACCAAGTGAAATGACAACAACCCTATATATAGACATGTAGATTTCGCTTGAACTGGCCTGAAGTGAAATCAAGTCATGTTGATTTCGCTTGAACTAGCTTGAAGCGAAATCAAGTCATGTTGATTTCGCTTGAACTGATTTCAAGCGAAATCTTCATGTTAAACATGTCTATACCCTAATTAAAACCCTGTTGTCTGTACATTCACCCTATCTAGACACAAGACTTGATTATGACGTAATCAACAGACATATAGTGCACCAACAACTTCATCCGAGATTGCTTCGAGAAGAAGTTGATACGAATTGACAAAATCCACACCGACGAACAAAAAGCTGATTTACATACCAAAGCTTTTGATAAAACATGAGATATTTTCAAAATCCAAAAACAGTAGAAAACCGAAAAAGAATTTGTGTAAAAAGGGGAAATGATAGTACATCAGCTAGACAGTTGCAGTACGCTAAAGAAATGTAATGATTAAAAGTGTTAAGCAGTCTCACTGATGATATGCCGATAGGTTTTTATACATTTAGTAGATTTGTTTGGGATATAAACTTAAATCATTTCTTGCGTATTACGTGAGGAACATCTCTCGGATATATAGGTAACCCCTGAAATCTTGTTTGAAAGATTTTTCTATTTCTAACATACTAGGTCGATGTGCGTAATGATATCTTGGGTATTATACCAGGACTTCTGATTTTGCGGAAGCAATAGCCTAGTCCTCGTATAATACTCTGCACTGCTTTAATCTTAAAGCCTACCCTCAGCATAAAAAATGATGAAACATTGAAAAATGCTAATCATGTGCTGTTGAAAAAAAGATCCCCAAACGGGACACACCGAAAGTCGAGCCATCATCTCTCTGTCTGAACGGAAGTTCTAACCTGAGCTCTCATGGCCTTGCATTACCCGTTACAGATATCATTATTGTATGTTCACCTGTAAGACTGAATATAGAAGTCTGGATATGAGAGTATATTCTCAGGTGGGACACGCGTATAAGTTAAGCTATTAAAACACTAATTCGTATCCTGAACAGATTGAAATTTGTGTGAAAATTTAATTGGATCAGTATATCGGCAATCATAGTGAATTGTTTAATACTGAGTATGTTATCAAGCTTAACGGTGCTTGTAGCTTGTCGGTAGCTGATATGATCCCCTAACACACTCACCAAAAATATGTTTGTAAATAGTTTACTTTCATTGAATTGCATTTCATTTCAGTTTAGCATTTAAACTCAAAAATATTTTTTTAGTTTTCTAGTCTTAAACTTTCTTAAAATCCCAAAAAGATTTTACTTTTCTGATTTAGTTTTATCGACAAACCAAGGTAGAAAGCTAATCTTCAGACTCGCAGTCATGAAGCAGATGCAGGAAGTTTTTGAGCTGGACAACTGGGTTGGGAGCTAATCTGGAATAACTTGGTAAATTCAAAGTCAATGCAAGATTATTAAGTTGAAACTTGTAAATTTTCAGAAAAATGTGTTTGAAAAGTTGAACAAAATGTCAGTTTGCTTTGTTTCGGGTCAACCAAGGTCATTAAGTTGGACTTGGTAGACAAATTAAGTGCCTAGGGTCATTAACTTGGACCTAGATACTTAAGTGGATTTCTAAAACTGATCAATTCTGAAGAAAACGACAAAAAGTCAAAGGTCAACACTTAAAAAGTCAAAAGAGTTGTGTTTGGATAGGGCGGCAATCCGATCGGACGGCCATCCGATGCATGGTCACACTATAAATAGATGGTCAATGCTCATAGTCAAACTTTTCACTCGATCGGGCGACCATCCTATTCTCTCACACACTCTCACTTTCTGATCTTGATTTTCATACTTTTCTCTTCCATAAGTCATTGGATTGTTGGCATACTCAACCTTCTCAATGGGAAACGTAAGATTTCAAGTCCTTAACTGTTAAATTTGATGTTTTGTTGTCTGATATTGATGACGGCGACTGTTCGGAGTGAAGATCATAGATCTAGGCTTTGTTAAGTAGTTTTGATAGAATCCAAGCATAGGGTTTTGTTCACGAGTGTTAGATCTACAAGTTTACCGTCTCAATTTGTGCTTAAACATGTTAGATCTCGGAGATTTGATGTCTAGAAGGTGTCGGTGTTCGGACCACATAATGTCAAATTAATCTCTATTCAGGCCGAGTTAGAACATGATGAACATAGGGTTTTGATCGCATTTGAATTCTATACGTAGATCTATGTTCAATTTGATGATATCTTAGAAATTTTTTTATGATACTTTGAATGTTCAAGCTGTTCTTCACTGTTCTTGGAACGAGTGGCAACTTGATCGGGTGGCAATCCGATCGGGTGACCACTCGATCCAATGCATGCTATTAGATGAATATTTTTATAAGTATAAGTTGCCTTGATTTTTATGCTTAAACTGTTAAACTGATTGTTGTTATCTTGGAATTTGTGCATTTAACTGTTAAAGTGTTGTTTTGGATAGATTGGCAACCCGATCGGGTGGCAATCCGATCGGGTGACCATCCGATCCATAGCACTTCTTGTTTGATAAATATTCTAAGGGTTTGTCTCGTTTTGTGTGCCATTACTGTTCACATAGTGATTAGGAAAGTTTGGCAACCCGATCGGGTGGCAATCCGTTCCAAAGCACTAATTCATTGCTCATCACATGCCAAGGATCAAGTGGCAATCCGATCGGGTGACAATCCGATCGGACAGCCATCCGATCATCATCACTAAAAGACAAAATTTCTTTCAACTGTTCAAACATTGTCACAATGATCGAGTGGCAATCCGATCGGCAGCCATCCGATTCATGGCATTCATTCTCTTAAAGTTGACTGGTCAAAGTTCCATAATGCATTGTCACATGGAACGAGTGACAATCTGATCGGATGGCAATCCGATCGGATGGCCACCTAATCCATATGCAGTTGACTTTAGTTGACTTCTCATTGCACAAGATGGCAATCCGATCGGGTGACAATCCGATCGGACAGCCATCCGATCCTCAGTACTATGCATAGAGGGAATTTCAGAGTTAGAAAAAATTTTGAGATTTTCAAATTTTTATACTTGTCACTTTATGTCTCGAACTTCATGCAATTGTTAACGTTGTTTATTTGTACAGGGAAAAGCATCAGACTGGGACAAATCTTACAACATCTATTGTCTGCTAGATGCACATTATACAGACAATACTTTGTTCGAAGTTATAGCAAAGTTTTTGAGAGAAAGCAAGATTGCTAAGGCCTTAACCGACAAGACTGTAGTTTATGAATCTCATGTGAGAGGATTTTGGAGTTCAGCAAGATATGAAGAGAAAGAAAAGATCATTTACTCTGCAATAAGAAAGATGGATGAGAATGGACAGGATGTGGATTTAGAAATTAAGTTTAATGTTGGTGATCTAAGACGTGTGTTAGAGTTAGGAGACAGTGATGATGAGCCTACCATTATTCCAGAACGTTTATGCAAGGGTTTATGGTGTAGGATGGGTTTTTACAGGGCATTTAAATGGGAAAAACGATGTTCAGTAAGCCTTACAAGTTCATGATCCACTGCGTAGTACATGCATTATCACACAGGAAGGGAGCATACGACGAAACATCTGACTATATCATGAACATAATCACCTGTTTGGTGCTGAACAGATCATACAATGTATCAAAGGTGATATTTGACTACTTGGTAGAGAATGTAGGAGCTGGAAGTACAAAGTACATCATGTATCCTAGGTTTATCATGATGATGATAGATGATTTGATGAAAGACATTCAAAAGGTTGATGATGATGTTTTAGGTCTAAGGAACATGACAACTGATACGATAAGCAGATTAGCTAAAGGACCTGAACCAAGAGTTAGAAGAATGATATGCAGAATTAATAATCCAGCTTATGTTGCTCCAGAGAATGATGCGTGGAGACACAATAATAGTGATTCTGAGAATTAAAATGAAAAGATGAATGAAATGGTTGAGAAGAAAACTCATTGGTGGTTTATAAAAGATGGCAAAAGAAAAAGAACACCGAAGACATCCCCTGTAGTAATTATTCCTAAGGAGCCATCACCAAAGATTGTTGTTAAGGGTATAGTGAAAGGGGGAGTCATAAGAAAAATTAGAACTTTAAATTGTTATATTATTCTAATGAAAACTTCAATGCTTGTTTTGCAGGGCCTTCTGTAGAACCACAACAAAGGTTGGTGGATGAGCCAGTGTTAGATCCAGCTGAAGTTCTTCAACAAGAAGTTGATGCATTGAAACATTCACTTGAAAGTTTCCTAAAGAAAAATGAGGAAGTTGCTGCTCAGAAAGAACAAAGTGCGAGTGTTCAAGTTGAAGGTGATAAAGAAAAGACAGCTGAGGATGTTGTTCATGATGAATCCGAGGATACAGATGATGAGTCTACTAAGACAGAGACAGAGCTTGATATGGCAACACTTGGTCGTGGAAAAGCTCAATTGAAAAAGAAGCCTACAAAGAAGAAGAAAGGATCTGACGAAGAAGATTCTACCTATACTCCATCAATTGATGAGCAATAGAAGCGGAGGATAAAAAGAAAAGTAGTTCAATCAGGCGATTCCTAGGAACGTTAGAGCAAAGAAAGGTGGTGCTTCATTGCCTAAAGATCAAGGTGACAAAAGTGAGAAACATGTTACAACTTCTAAAGGGCTTGAAGCAGAAAAAGTTCAAAGTGTCGAGATTCCCAAAGAGCCTGAAGTTCAAAGCGTTGAAGTTCCAGTGGTTGAGAAGCCTGAAGTTCAAAAGAAAAATGGTGATGATGAAGTGGAAATTACTTGAGTAAGGGCTTCTACACCTCCACCACCACTACCACCAGAAAATGTTGATATTCCTGAATCTTCGCAGCCAATGAGTACAGTATTTGCTGATTTGTTTGAAGATCTTCCTCATGCCAGTGGGGTATATAAAGATGACTTAATGCTCAATGATGATTTTGATATGTTTAACAATGCGCCAGTCAAAGCTTTAGAGAAGAATGTTGGTGAACTTGAGAAAGAAAAAGCCAAAGCTAAAGCTGAGCATGATGTGTTAAAGAAGCAGGTTGAGGAGTTGACGATAGTTAATGAAGAAATAAAGACTGTCATGATAAAGCAAGAGAAGAAATTAAAGAAATTGAAAGATGGTGTTCATAACAAAACACAACTGTTTGAGCTTCTTTCAGCAGAAAATGTTGAAATGCATGTGAAAATGAAGAAGCTGCAAGAAGTGAATGAGGTGCTGAATGGCTTGATAAGTGATCTTCATGAAGCAACGTCAAATGACAAGTAGAGCAAAGAAGGCGAAAGGCGAAAGAACCAGTAAATTTGTTACTTAAATGGAAAGACGAAGAAGTAGAAGAGGAAGTAGATGAAGAGATGAAAGAGGATCTTGATGCAATTGACAATTATGATCCGTCGTGGGATGAATTTATTGATAAGAAAGATGATGATGAAGATTAGGGTTCGACAGGTTTACTAATTGTGAATCCTTCAGTTCAACAAAGGATTGAAGACTTTATGAACGATGAAATCAATGAACAGGAGGATGATCATCAACAGGAGTCTTCTTCATCAGGAAAACAACACGTCGACCAGGTATTCCTCACACAACCAACTGTCATTTATTTACATGCTCGATATGAGGGGGGAGCTAGTGGTGCCTAGGTCTAGGGCAGAGATGTTAGAGGAGTTGGGCTTAGACGATGGAAAATTTAAGTTCGATATAGAAGATGAGATACCTCTATCACCAGAAAGAGAATATGAGTTCAAATATGCCCAGGAAGCTGATAAGTAGAATGAAGTTTTAGTCGAAGAGGCGTCTGATTCGTCTGATGAAGAAACGGATTTTCATTACTCTGGTGTTGATGAGACGTTTCCTTCACTAGCCGAAATGTTCAAAGATCAAAATGAAGACGAAATCAGAAGAAAGATTGTTGAAAAGATAACGACTGAAGGTGTTCCGAGAACTATACCTAGAGAGAATCTTGCTGAAGAGAGGAAGACGTGGTTTAAGGTGATGCCTAAGGAAAGAAAGTTTATAAGGCTGCTTCAGTATTTTACGCATGATGCTGATATTTCATGGGGTGACATCTTGTCTTGGGGTTACTTGGAAGATCTGCAGGTGTACGCCATTAGAGGGGACCAGGGGGTACAATATTTTGAGTTTCTGTCAGACATAAAGACCCTCCCATGGTGGGACGTTGATGAGTTGGTCCAAACTAAGAACATAAAGCAATTGTACTATGGTTTGGAAGTGAAACAACATGACCAACATCTATGGGATTATGTAAGGCAGCAATCAAAGGCAAGATATCCTGATTGGAAGCCTCAATATCCGAAGCAAATTGTTACTATCTTGGAGAATGGTGAAAAGGATATTACTTTGGATGTCAAGCCGCCAAGGTGCTTAAAGAATATGCCTCTTAGAGCTATGGAACAAGCTTTTCATGAGGATTTTCAAGGGTGATTGTACAATGAAATCACAGCAGAAGCGGTAATCTCGTTGTTTGACAAGTCCACTGGGAAATCTCGAAGGATCAGCATATTGGATCCTATGTGTCTTGTTAATTGCTCGAAGAAAGATATAGATTGTTTGTTTTACAACAAGATTGTGTACGAGAAGCGAGATAAAGTACAAGCGATGAAATATCAAAAGATTGTGGATGTGTGCTTTGCTAAAGACATCAACTCCGGCAGGTATTGGAAGTCTAAGTGGAGAGATTTGGAGATTGATGAACTCTTGAAGAAGTACAAGCACGAACAGAGATTCAAGGCTATTGCTGAGAAAGCTGCAAAGCTCGGAAGGTACAAGCTCATGAGGCCACCCCAACGGATCAGACACCGATCGAAAAGGAAGAGAACAAGATTCCTAAATGGGACAGAAAGCGTGACGGTGATCCAGCGTACATAAAATGGTGGATTGAAGACGGAAGGCTTCTGAGGAGAAAGATGTTGGAAGAAAAGGCAGAACAGAGGAGGCAGAGGGCCAAGGAACGAAGACATAAAAGGAAAGACTGAAGACTATGCTGGAAGGAACTACAGCTACATCCAAGGGAGAGTCTGTTAGTTCATATGTCTGTAGCTTCCGTCAGCATTGAGTCTTATTTTGCACTGTATATATGTCTTTTGTGTATTTGTATGTATGTATGTAGAATGACAAATCAGGGAACAGTGTTGAATTGTAAAAGTGAAGTCCGTCGGATGTTTGATGTCATCCGATCGGATGGCCATCCGATCGGATCACCACCCGATCGGATCACCACCCGATCGAACAACACTTAAACCTCCCTGAGTTTGTCTATAAATAGCAAGCTAGGACTTGTCATTTAAAACTTTTGCTCAACTTGTAAGGAACCTCTGTCGGTCTGTGATTCTAACCGGTGCTTTTGTACTTTCACATTAATCTAATAGAAGATCAGACGGATTTAATCGTTGAATGCGTTGTTGTGATTTTGTGACATAATCAATGGATTCCGCACATTGATCTTGGTCGATTCATCCACGTTCCACACGAACAGATCCTGATCCAAAGGCCTAACAGAAATCAATTTGTGGGATTGCGCTATTTAAAAATATGTACCCAAAGGTGAGTGTCAATAAACCCCCTCTTTTTACTGTTTTGTATATGTTTTGGGGGAAGAACACGTCTCAAAGGGTTTAATAATGTTTTTAAATTTAAAACATACCTTTTGATATAAATCATATATTTTCATTGAAAACATATGGATTTTTTATAAACTATACGTTTTCGAGATAAAACGTTTTTTATAAATATATGTTTCGAGGAGAAACGGGGATGGTACGGTGTTTCAGAAACCGACCGTGTTGTTGGGGACGGGTTTACTTGGTCCAAGGGATTTCAGTAAATTTTCGTACAACTATTTATATTAAATTTGTCTTATTAGTAGGATATATATATATATATATATTGTACGTGAGGCAGACATCATAGATGGTCTCGATATGGACCATGCGCCAATGATGTCGTTTAATCATTTAAGTATTGCACGCGATGAATTGTTGGTAGATTTATCGGGTTGACAACCCGGTCATGACCGGTCGCCCCGAGTCAAGTCAAACGACGAATTGAAATTCTGTTTATAGTCTAGCATTGATTATCCCTACATTGTAAAATATATAGTTCATAATGTCTAGCTAACTTACGAGTCCGAATACTTGACGCTATAAATTTAATATACAAAACTTGGGAAAATGCCCTGATGTCGAGTTTTCAATTTACGACGGATGACCAATGGATTTTATTAAAGAAATAAATAGACTTTCTAAAATTATATGGATGTTTTAGAATAAACACATAATTAGAAAGCTTTTCCTTAGGATCAAATTGTTTAAATTTGAATATGTGAACTCACCTTCCTTTGTGTTGACACTTGATTTTAAACGTGTTCTACAGGTACTTAAGTTCGGCTTCGGGAATCATGGCGTGTCTTGTGTTTGTTGATGCATGTTTTGTCACTTAAATATGTTGGACTAACTTTTAAACTTTCTTGGACGAATGTAATAAGATCCGTGAGGATCAAAAACAACATAACTATGTCATGGTAATGTCGTGTTTTGGAACTTATGTTTAAAATCTATGTTTTAACTAAGTTATTATGTCCAACAATATAATGCGTCAAACATCAAGATAGAAATGAACACCAACTTCCGTCACCACTACGTTTTAAATTCCGCTGCGACATTTTTGGGGTGTGACAGTATACACTACTAATCAAGCGTTACTATTGGACAAAGAGTTAGCCAATAGTAATATGACCACAGTCATTGTAACTGCCAACATGACAAATACTGAATGAGTTATTGGGTAGATATAAACATTGTAATCGCTCTTAATACTGTGAAATTATAACCGATTATATTTTTGTAAAATGGAATGATCTCGCCAGTATTTCTTGCTGATAAAATATTTTTAAAATGCGTTTCAGGTAACTTGATGGGAAGTCATTAGAAGCCAGCTATGGAGCACTGAAGGCTTAAATAAAGTGGCTATAAGTTACCTAAATAAAAGAAGAAGTTTATGTTTTCAGCAAGTTAGGGTTTATCCCTATAAAAATATTACAAATGAAATATGGGTTTTATCCCATTTGTTTAATATAAAAGTTTGGTGTTTTGCAAACTCTGAATTTATTTCCTAACTACGATCCCGATGTTTTAATTCCGCTTCCAAATTAATAAACACCGATACCACCAGCTCGTGTTCGCGACTCCCGCTCCCGGGGTAGGGGGTCGGGGTCTGCGACAAAAGAAAGCAAAAGGAACTTGTTGAGTCAGATTTTTAACAACTTTAACCATATCTATGGAGAGACAATTGAAAATCAGGTTTAGAGATTTGTTAAGCTAGTCACTCAAATGACCATGGCTGGATTACTACTGTCGAATGCATCGGCAAACAGACAACTTCTGAATGCCCTACCAGAGAGCTGGGATCATCATGTGGCCATGATCAAGAAGACAAAGACCTTGCTCGCTGCAGTTTATCTGAAATGATTTCGCATATCAAGGCTTGTGAATTGGATGACAAACAGAGGGAAACTAATCACAAAAATAGTCTGCTTGCTGCTGGTTTCACCACAACACCCTATGCCTCCAATAACAATGCTTCTCTCATGTCACAAGCTGGATTCCCAGCGGTTCTACGCAAGCTAAAGCCGCACCAGAACCTGCACCATCCAATGTCTTTTATTCTACAACACCTGCTTCATCATCATCCAACACCACTGCTGCTTAAAATACCACTGCTGCCAAGAACGAGTTCATTGCTTTCTTCTCACAACAAACCAAGGAGAACCTTGAAATCACGCTTCTTTGATAAACTATTTAAATGCTTTTGTTGCAGGTAAAGTGCATCCTCCAAATTTTTCTATGGATGATCTTGATAAAATGCACTCTGATGATTTGGAGGAGACGGACATCACATGGCAAATGGCTATGGCAACATTTCGGGCTAAGCCTTTTATTAGAAGAACTGGAAGAAACAGATGGGCAAATCAAACCTTGCAGGGAGCAACCAAGGTAGGAATTGACAAATCCAACATTCGCTGCTATACCTAGACACGTGTCACGAAACTGCACTAAGCCTCAGGTCAACAGGAATCAAATGCTAGCTCAACCAGCTCCACCTGCTGCAAGGAACAATGAAAGAGCAATTACTACAACAAACACCACAACAACTGCCTCAAGTGGAAGTGCTCATAACTCAGCTATGGTGGTGCAGCCAGATGCTTCTTTTGACTAGAGCACGGAGATTCAACAGCTTAATCTTTCAGCTCCTGAGAATGAGACACCTTCAACTCAGACACCTCCCGACAACATAGCATTCATGACTCAGGTTCTTTCAGGTCCTGTTCATGGACTCACTGCATAAGAGGTAAATTCTTATTTATGTACTCCCGAGTGTAGAGGTAGAGTAGCAGCCTATTGTTTACATAACTCAGAACTGATCTCAGATCTTCAAGACATAAAAAGGCATAACTCTTATTTAACTAAAAATGAAAGATTATACAAAGAAAATATTGAAGCTCAATGTAAGGATATTTCTAAGTTTAAGGAAGATCTGAGTGTCAATGGCTGTCACTATAGGGATGCCTAAGAAACAATAGATGCTTTGACTAAGGAGCTGGAAGAAATCATACAAAAATATCAAATAAACGGAGTAAATATTAAGAAATACGAAACTTCCAGCAAATTAGTCAAAGATTTATGTGACATCCAGTTAGAGTACAAATAAAAGAAAGGGTGTTGTTTAGGTTACAATAAAGTGCTTCCTCCATTCAATCACAACTACACCTATTTGCCTTTAACTGTGGAGGAATTAGTAAACGCTGATACTATGACTTACGGTCCAAAAACTAATAAGACATCGATCAATAGTAAATCTGTTGAAAACGAACAAATCAGCCTATCACTTTTATTTCTCCATCTGTGAACGATACTAATGCTTCGTCTTCCCTTGTAGATGAAGTAAGAGTTGAAGATGTAGTTGGGAATAAACAAGCATCAAATTCTAATTCATCTAATAATATCATAAATGAACTTAATCCAGACTATAGTTTGATGCATGACATTTTTAGTTTGTTTTTTGGTTTTGTGTCGTCTTTTGGGCCTGGTGTTTGGGCAAAACAGTTAATGCTTGTGATGAACATTTAGGCACAATGCATGATGATGGTTGTTTTTCAATTGATAATGATTGTGATGCTTCTAGTTTTACAGCTACTGAAAATGTGTCAGCAGATGTCCCCAATGATGCATTCAGTAGGAACACTGAAAATCCTTCTCAAGAAGATCAAAAGTGTTTTGATTACTCTTCTGAATCTGTCTCAGTAGAAGTCCTTAATGATGTATCTAGTGGGACCACTGAAACATGTTCTCAAAAGGATCATGAGACTTCTTTGAAAAACGAAGCTGCCAGTGAATCACTTTTGAACACACATGGTTCATGTGTTGGTGAAATTTCTAAATCATGTGAAACTAAAATTGAACCTGATTTTGAAAAGGAAGAGGTGGTCACATCGGATATTAAATCACAAAATTATAATTCCTGAAAAAGAAATTAAATATGAATCATCTTCTGAAAAAAAACTCTAAAATGATATAAAAGACGATGATCATCATAAGTATAAATCTCATACATGTGCTACTTCTGATCACCAAGTTCCTAAGAGCTCTGAAAAGGCAGATGGAAAACAAGCAAAGAAAACTAAACAAGCTCATTCTTTCAAACCTAATAGATCAGCTTCTGCTCCTAAGTAATAGAATTTCCATATGTTGAAATGATAAACATGTTTCAACTGTGGAATTAATGGACACATTGCTAGAAACTGTGTTCATCTCCCAAGTGTGCAACAAAAGAGCAAAAGTGCACAAAATTAGAAGGTCAAGCAGAACCGACAACGTTGTTCAGAGTCTGTGACGACTGCAAAGTCTAAGACAGTGAAGAATAACTCTCGCAAAGCTAAACCTTCTGATTAAGATTGGAATGCAGATAAACAAAGAAACCAAAATCGACAATAGGGTTTTCAAAGCAATCCAAATAAAGCTTTTGGTAAAAATGATTATAATGGTCACATAAACATTGGAAACCTAAAGTTAATGCAGCTCAATCTTCTACATCTCGGCCGAAATCTTCCAATAATGAATCTTCAATGTTTTTAAATAAAGAAAATTTCATTTGGCAGAAAGTGTCATATATCGATGCTCAAGGAAAACCTAGGTCTACTATGGGTTGGGTTCCTAAATCTAACTAATCCCGCTACTCGTGCGAGAACAGTTGTGGAGGACTATCGTGCGACTTTGGTACATGGATAGTGGTTGTTCCAGGCACATGACAGGAGACTTTTCCCAACTCTTTAATGTTAAAGAATTTGATGGAGGATATGTCTCATTTGCGGCAGGAGAATCCGGCAGAATCACCTTAAAAGGAATAGTACAAAACGGAGTATTAAGCTTCGAGAATGTGAACTACGTTCCTGAACTGAAACACAATCTGTTGAGCATCTCGTAAATATGTGATAAAGGAAACACAGTTCATTTTACAAAGAAGGGATGCTATGTCTTGAAACCGGGAATCGTGATACCAGAAAATTGGTTTTTTGATGACTGCTGAACGAAGAGGAAATGCATATGTCATTGACATGAACAAGAAGCCATGTGAAGAGATCACTTGCCTCTTCTCAAAGATTTCAGAACATGACGGTCTTTTGTGGCATCGACGCCTTGGACACGTAAGCATGAAGAATTTGAATCGTCTTGCCAAAGGTCAAATGGTCATCGATCTACCGGTTAAAGACTTCATGTTGGTAGAGAAATGTGTTTCCTGTGCAAAAGTGAAAGCACATCGAAAGCCTCATAAACCCAAGCCAGTGCCATCGACCAAAGCCTTGCTCGAGTTACTTCATATGGATCTCTTTGGTCCTGTAAATGTACTCAGCATTGGCAAAAAGTCATACTGTCTCGTGATAGTTGATGACTATTCACGATACACCTGGGTATACTTTTTGAGTCATAAGAATGAGACTCCGGGTTTAGTCAAACAATTTATTACTCTTGCTGAAAATCAAGCGAGTACAAAAGTAAAGGCTATTTGATCGGATAATGGGACAGAGTTCAAGAATATCACCTTGGATACATTCTGTGCTGAGAAGGGAATTGATAGACAGTATAATGCACCACGAACCCTACAACAGAATGGAGTGTCTGAGAGAAGAAATTGTACTCTTATTGAGGCTGCACGAACTATGCTGGCCAACTCGAAGCTTCCTAGTTTCTTTTGGGCTGGGGCAGTTAGCATGGCTTGTTATGTCCAGAATTATGCTTTAGTAAATAAACGTCATATGAAAACTCCCTATGAGATTCTGGAAGGACGTAAACCCTCGGTATCTCACTTTCTCATCTTTGGTTGTCCATGTGTATTACTGCTTACGGACACCAATGGTAAGTTTGAGGTCAAGGGGGACGAATGTTTCTTCACTGGATACGCTAAAGGTTCCGCCTATAGAGAATACAATAAAGTGACTAAGAAAGTCGTCTAGTCGTGCAACATTGACTGGCTTGAAGAGAATGCCACGGATGCTAGAGTTGGTCCAAACTGGTTATATGATTATGCAGACTAGTTTAAATCGTTTAACATTCTGTCTAGTGTTCCTACAGATGCAGGTGTTTCAACTCCACAACAACCGTTATCATTTGGTGATACTGAAGAAGATGAACTAGCTGAAGGGAGCTCAAGAACACACACCATAGATCCGCCAGGGATATTTTTCTCCGAGCACCCTCCGTCTCAACAGATGTCCTAACAAGTGCCGATAATTCCCACGCATGTTCAAACCCCTGAAGGTGCGTCACCAGGTGGTGTTATTCCTGAAGATTATACAGTTACTACTCCAGTAGTTAACAGTACTGCAGCACCTAATTAGGGGGAGATGAGCAACGATGATGCTGATAGTTTGAACACCTCAACTCAAGACGTGACCGTACCTAATGTGCCAATTCCAACAAGTGTTCAACGGAATCATCCAATAGATAACGTCATTGGTCCTGTCAATGCCGACATTCTAACCAGGAGCCAATTAGGGACTATTAATACATGTTTATATTCTTGCTACATTTCTCAAATAGAAACTAAAACTATTGATGTTGATTTGTAGGAACCAGGCTGGGTAGATGCTATGCACGAAGAGCTAAACTAGTTTGAGAAGCTGGGAGTATGGAAGCTTGTTGAGTTACCGAAAGGAAAACGTACTCTTGGTACTCGATGGGTGTACAGAAACAAGCATGATTCTGCTGGAGTTATTGTACGGAATAAAGCAAGATTGGTAGTCTAAGGATTCAAACAGATAGAGGGTCTGGACTATGATGAAGTTTATGCCCCGGTAGCTCGACTTGAAGCCATCCGGATCTTCTTAGCTTATGCATCCTACATGGGGTTCACTGTTTATCAGATGGACGTTAAGACTGCATTTTTATATAGAGACGTGAAGGAAGAAATCTACATTGAGCAGCCACCAGGTTTTGTTCATCCAGATCTTCCAGGATATGCCTACAAGCATGGCAAGGCATTATATGGATTGCACCAAGCACCACGGGCTTGGTACGCTACTCTGACCGAGCATCTTCTGGCTCATGGTTACACTCGTGGCATAATTGATCAGACGTTGTTTATTAAGAGAGTTGGCAAGGATCTAATCTTGGTTCAGATCTATGTTGATGATATTATTTTCGGATCAACGAGTGAGGATCTTTGCAGAGCATTTGATGGAGTGATGAAGAAAAAATTCGAGATGAGTGCTCTTAGGGAGATGACTTTATTCTTGGGTCTACAAGTTTAACAGGATTCTCGAGGCATTCTAATTCATCAAGGAAAATATGTGGACAATATGCTTGCCAAATTCAAGTTTACTGACGCAAAATTGGTCGAAACACCAATGGCAGAAAGACCTTTGCTAACTGAAGATGTAGATGGATCCCCGGTCGATCAACGCCTATATTGGTCTATGATCGGATCTCTGAGGTATCTAACTGTGAGCCGTCCAGACATCATGTTTGCTGTCTGTCAATGCGCATGATATCAGGCTAATCCTAAATTTTCTCATTTTACTACTGTTAAATGAATTTTTAGATATCTTAAAGGCAGACCTCGGTTTGGCTTGTGGTATCCAAGAGATTCAAATTTTGACCTGTTTACATTTTCTGATAGCAATTTTGGAAGAACTGACAGTGACAGGAAATCCACATCAGCTGGATGTCAATTTTTGGGTGACAGTCTCAACTCTTGGCAATGCAAGAAACAGCAAACAGTGGCGATCTCCACAGCTGAGGCAGAATATGTTGCTACTTCTGCATCTTGCTCACAGGTGGTGTGGATGCAACATCAATTGCAGGATTACGGTTTGATTTATCTCAACACTACTATTTACTGTGATAATAATGCTGTATTTCAAATTGTCAAAAACCCTGTCTTTCACTCCAAAACCAAGCACATTGATACTAAAGTTCATTTTATAAGAGAATGCTTTGATAAAGGTCTTATTAAACTGGAGCAAATCGACACAAATGCAAATACTGCCGATTTATTTACAAAACCTGTCAGCAGCTCCAACTTCAAAGTGCTGTGGATTTTTTGAAAATGATCTGATATACCGGCTGAGCATGTTTCTGATTTTCGTAAGTAAATTTGTTCATAAAATTTTCTATTCTTAAGTAGTTTTTTTATTTATGCACAAATTTAGGGGGAGAAATTTTGAAAAATACAAAAACATTGAAAATTTTTGAAAAATACAAAAAGAGACATTGCATGACATGGGAAATGAAATGAAGACCAGTATCGAAATAGTTTGACTCTTGAATGATTTGTTGGTAGGCTCTATCCTTAAGGCTGGAAACTTTGGTTGTTTTTGTACAGAATCTAAAATTAGTCTATGACCTTAGGAAAGAACGTCACTTGGAATTAGCTCATTTTTATTTGAATGCTTGTGTGATGTCTAGATACACACAATTTTGGTCTAGTTTTGAAATCTTTTCTGACAAAGTCGTGTATCTCCTTAGTTTTGCGTGAGCAAAACCTGGAGGTGCTAGGCACCGTTAGCTTCTGTTTTGCGTGAGCAAAGACCTAGTTGTACGTCTGTCGCTTTATAGATCTATCTACACCCGAAAGAGGCCCTCAAGTGCCCAAAAGAAACCTAAAAACCTATATCAAACTGAGAAAACTCATTGATCTGTACATTATATCAACATCCATGCTTATGATCTATTGTTCTCTTCTCAATCAAGTCCCAGTCAAGGTTTCAGAAATCTTGGACAGACTTGTGAAAATATGTGGTAGGGAAACTTCTTGCATGATAGAGTGTGCTGATTATAGTTCCAGAATTTGATTAGTATTTGTTTGGGTGTTCATATTTTAAAATATCAAAACATGATAAAATTAGTTACATACAGTCACATGGAAATGGTCTAGGGTGATGAGTTTAGGTGGACAAACATACTTGCAATCATTCGGATCACTCGGTAGTAGATCAGTGTTGATAATGAAGTCTAGCCCGAAATACTGTGATTTGATCCCTGAGCAATAACTATATTTCCTATTTTTATTTTTCTAAATAATAGCTAGATATTATTTTTTTTTGTTTTATAGGTTTTAGTCTCGTAAAACGTGCTCGGAAGGGTATAGATTATTTAAATAATAAAATGTTTTTTGGATGAACTTGAAAATTAATTGAAAATGGTGAGTCAAAATCAATGAAGTGGACTGAGATCTGATTGCGACTCGAAAGATGGTCTCGGCCCAAATTCCTTTGAAAAACATTGGGCATGATTTGAATTGCATTGGCCGGCCCATGACCTTGATGATATAGAAGGGAGGTTCCGAGTCGAAACCTCATTCCCACTCGAATTCTCTTTATTAATTACAAAATTTTCTCTCTAATTCCGACTCGAAATCTCCGATTCCGACGGACAAACAACATTGAATTCATGGTAATCTCAATTGAATATTGGTTTTTGTTTGAAGATCAGTTGAAGATTTGAAAAAAATTATGAAGATTTGAAGATCATTATGAACCCTAATTATCTTCATAATTTGGTCTTCAAGATGATTATTGGGTGTTTATGGATTTTAATCCATATTAATTGTTGATGCTGATCATAATGATGCTTGTGAGGTACCGACTGAGGTTGCGAGTGAAGACTCATCAAAAGACTCGAGACCTGTCCGGTTGCGAGTCTAGACCTTTTTGGTTCTGACTCAAAACCTGACTCGAAATCTTGAGGTTTCGACTGATGTTTCCAAGTCGAAATCTCCGGGTTCCGACTCAAAACCTCTTGGTTCCGACTCGAGATCTCGAATGCTTTCTTAAAATATTATTATTATGTCCACTCGCAACCTAGTCTGATTGTATGGTTTCGACTGATTTATTCATGTTGACTACGTTGATCACTACTTAGTTAATTTTCAAATTAACTGAGTTAATAGGTTAACTAAGTGTTAGTAAATTCTATACTTAACTTGCTTTGTTTTGTGTAGGAACATGGATTTAAAAGTGATATCGGGCCATAATCAAGCAGGATACTTGTCACCACCGTCAGAAAAATACAAGAAGATGTATGCTTCGCTGATAAAAGGTCTTAACAACTGCAGGATTGTTCACGCTCTCAGAGAAAATCCCATTGTCTACGAAGATCTAATCAAGGATTTCTGGAACACTGCAAGGTTTGAAGCAGTGGGAGGCGAAGGAAAGGGATTAATAGAAGTTGTTATACAGAAGAAGAACATTGTTGTTACTGAACAAATCATCAGGGAAGTTCTACATTTTGGTGATCAAGAGACAGATCCAATCAGTCACTCACCGGAAGTTATTGAAGCTATTTTGCCAGGATTGAGTTATGAAGGAACCTACCTTGCTCTGCTGAAGAAGTTTGTTCATCCTTATTGGGGATTATTAATGCACGTGTTCATTATGTGCATGACAGGAAACAGAGGAGGAACCGATTAGCTAAATATTACAACTACTCAAAGTATGTGTTTAAAGGGATGAAGAGGAACATTACTGGAGTGCGAAAAGATAAGTTTATGATGTATCCAAGATTTTTGCAGATTATTCTGGACCCTCGGTACCCTGATCTAGTGAAAAGTGGTAACACTTTGGATTTGAAACCGATGGGACCAAATTGTTTTGGTTCCTTGGCGCCAAAGAAAAATACAACCGGTAAGTTTGAGGGAGAAAAGTTTGGCCAGTTTCCCGAAATTGAAGATGTGGTGGCCGAACCTGAGAATGCTCCAGTGAATGTTCCGATAAATGCTGAGTTGCTGCAGAACATTATGTTCAGATAGTCGATGTGGAAGAGCCTGAGAAAGTGTTTCAGAATCTTGACTTTGAGGATGAAGGCATTATGATTAGCTATGATGGAGATGATGAGCTTCCTCCTGAAGCTGAAGTTAGTGATACCGTGTCAACTGTTCCACCGGTGATTACTGCCGAAAATCTGGCTTTGCTTCTAAAGTCACTTAACGAAAAGATTGGGAATCCCCCTCCTGATTCTTCGTTACAAAATCAGGAGCCAGTGATTGAAGACCCACAAGACTCTGATTCTCAGCCGATAAAGCGAAGAAAAAGAGATCCTCGACCCGGAGTTTTTGTTGAACAGATACAAGATCAACCAATTGATGATGAAGACGATGATAGTTTATATGACTTCGATTTTGAAACCGCCAAAGAAACGACAGAAACAACGTTCAATTTTGAAACTGCTGCAACTACAACAGAGACGACGTTTGATTTTGAAGCCACTGAGATGAGAATGGATGTGAGCTCAGAATCTGCTGAGGTTTCTGTTTCTTCAGAGATTCCCGTTAGTGTCTCTGCTCCACTAGAAACCCCTATCACCATATCAACTCTAATAGAAGCCGGTACTGTTGGAAGTTCTTCGATTGCAATGTCTGACACTCCGTGCAGTTCTAGTGGTATAAGGCATGAAGAATCGATGCTTACATGTTCTAAGTTGCCGTTTGTTGATGATTCAAGTGATGATGATGGGTTTATCAGTGTTCGGGAGTTGAAGAAGAGGATCGTGGTTCTTGAACAAGATTCTATTCACAAAGATGCAAAGATTATTCAGCTAGAACACACGATTGTTCAAAAGAATCAGCAGATTGATCATTCACAAGGAGATGTCGGTTTGCTGTTCTCCATTGTATATGATATCCGTGGAAAGTTGGAGAAGAAGTTTGGTCAAGAATTTGGTGATCTAACTGACACTGAGAAGTATGAGAAAGCTGCTGAGGATCGAGCTCAAGCTTTGGCAAAAGATGATGCTGAGCGTGCAACGACTATGGATTTGCACTTCAAAACTGCATTTGATAGAAAGAAAGATAAAGAGAAAGCTAAGAGGTTGAAATAGAAAAGGGAACTGGTAGTTGTGAAGAACAAAAATCTGAATCCTGCTGATCCTGATGTTCAAGCTACTCATCATTTGATGGATGTCGGTGATAGTCATTATGACAAAGTTGGAAACAAATCAGGGATTGTGAGTTGGGGTTTTGATCATGATCGAAAGATGTGGTGGATAAAGAGAAAGTTAGGTCCAATGGAATACTACTCAAAGCCCGGTCAGTTCCAGTCGTTAATGAAGGTGGATTTGTCTATGCTTGCGAATGCATCGTATACTGATGACAAGCCTAATGGTAGAGGATATTTGTTCTTTGAAAGACTCAAATGGGGGGTTGGAAGAGGATTTCTATCTATGAAAACTGCGGAATCCATCTTGAAACCTGCTCTAGGAGTACGTGATCCTCGAATTCAAAGGCGAATGAAGACTGTGGTTTGGACGCCTACATATAAAGAGAATACGATACCATTGGTGAAGAAGACCCCAGATGGTGGTCTGAAGAAATTGCATTTCTGGGCATATGACAAGACTGTGGGGCAGGCTTTAATTGTGTGTGATGATGACGTGCAGTATAGATTGACTGATCCAGTTGATTTATTGTTAGTAAGTTTGCAAGATTTGGAAGTGCTAGCACAGAACCAGATCCAATCTACTGAGAAGTATGAGATGATAGCTAAAGAGTGGACGACAGCTGTTGCTGGTGCGATACAGTTAAGGACGAAAGGATTTGCAGGGTGTAAAGATAAGCTTGGTGGAAGCATAAGCAGTTAAAGATCGAAGTACCCCTATGCTATAAACCTAGGGGGAGATTGTTAGAACCTGAAGGTTTATGCATAGTGGGGGTTATTAGATTGGGCTTGTAGTTATGTTTACTTAATGTTTTGGGTCGAAAAACATGTGTATTGGGTCAAGGTTTTAGCTGGTTAGAATAGGGGCTTTAGGCCCAAGTTTATAGTGTATAAGCAAACCCTTAATGTTGTTTTGGGATTGATCAAGTTCTCAAAACCTAGGAGCCAGCCGAAACCATCTTTGAGTCTTGTATCAGTCATCGTTTCTGGTGAATGCAAGATAAGTTTTGTTTCTTTATTGTTTATGGTTTGATTCTTGAATCACCTTGTGTTAGGATTCCACACTAACATGAGATTAGTGGTTGATATCATTGAAAGATCCGACTAGGGACATACAAAACGTGCAATGTCGTGGCTGGTCTGTCTACATAAAAACGTTGACCTGCATAACTTAATAGTTGTATTGTAAAATTATTTTAGACATTCATGTAAATTCCTACAAGAGATACCTAAATATTTATAGCAGTGTGGAACTATTTTTGTACCTCCCGTCGTAACCTTCTAGAAACTATATAAAGCTGGCATCTATATCTCCTACAATTTAAAAAAAATCAACTTGTTGATAAACGAAATCTAAACATCGCAACATTGTACTTTGGATTTTCAGCAAAATAATCATTCGTTAGAACTTCATGGGCAGCATCTCGATTACATCACAGATACTTTTTCCATGATCGCAATGTATCTTCAAGTTCTTCTATTGCGGCAGTCACTATGGCAAGAAATTCAAGAGTATAATCAGTATAGTCGAAAAGCCGAGATGATATAAACTGCTTGACCCCCCCCCCCCCTATTTGATTATTTTGTTTTTTTATAAAGAAATACTGTATTTGGAGAGTAGAAAAGAAGTGTATAAATTTTAAAGTCTTAGGTGAGTTTATATAGTGTAAAAACAGGTTTGTGTGTGTGTGTGTTGGAGAGTAGAAAAGAAGTATATAAATTTTAAAGTCTTAGGTGAGCTTATATAGTGTAAAAACAGGTTTATATATATATATATATATGTGTGTGTGGGTGGGTGGGTGGGGGTGGGGTGGGGGGGAGTGAGAGATCATGAGAAAAACCATTTTAACGAAAAAACTTAAATTTGCATGGAAAACATGTTGCGAACTTCAAAGGCAAAAAACGATGTATTATATATGTATAATACAATGATATATTACACATGTGTAATAGTACATTTTTTACAAATTTTTTTTCTTTTATATAATGCATACACGCTGTATATCCAAAATATAGAAGTTTTGAAAAAAAATGTAATATTGCACATGTCTAAGTATCATACATGTGTAATATAAAAAAAATGCCATCGCAGACCGCAAACAGTTTAGCTTGCGGTCGGCAACGTGTTTTTACAACAGTTTTTTTTTAGTTTTCTCATAACACTCTTCTTATATATATATATATATATATATATATATATATATATATATATATATATATATATATATATATATATATATATATATATCTGCTAGGTTTCATGCGAGAACCACATTTATTGCGAGAACCAATGTGAACACAACAAAATAAACCTACTACACCAACAAAAATCCAAAAAAAACCTAACCCCCACCCCCCCCCCCCCAACCAAAAAAAAAACGTAAACCCCCCACCACCTCCCCCCCCCCCCCAAAAAAAAAAAAAAAAAAAAAAAAAAAAAAAACCTAAACACCCCCCCCCCTCCCAAGCTAAATGCTAAAAGCTAAACACCCCCCCCCCCCCACCCACCCCAAGCTAAATGCTAAAAACTAAACCCACAAAAACCTAAAAAAATCCAAAAACACACACACATTTTTTTTTAATATTTTTTATGTTTAAATCGCTACTTTTAGTAGCCAAATTTTTTTTTAAATTTTTTTAATTTTTTTTAACAACGAAAAGTAGCGATTTAAACATAAAAAATATTAAAAAAAAATTGTGTGATTTTTATAGTTTTTTAGGTATTTTTTGTTGTGTTCACATTGGTTCTCGCGGTTCTCGCAATAAAGAGTGGTTCCTAAATGATCCTTCTCCTATATATAGAACCACTCTTTATTTTGAGAACCGCGAGAATCAATGTGAACACAACCAAAAATACCTAAAAAAAATCTAAAAAACACACAATTTTTTTTAATATTTTTATATAAAAATCGCTAGTTTTCGTTTATAAAAAAAATTTGGTTACTAAAAGTAGCGATTTTATATAAAAAATAAAAAAAAAATGTGTCTTTTTTAGATTTTTTGGGGGTTTAGTTTTTAGCCTTTAGCTTGGGTGGGTGGGGGGTTTAGGTTTTTCGGGGGTGGGGGGTTAGGGGTTTTTTTTTTTTTGGGAGGGGGGGGGGGGCGTTAGGTTTTTTTTTCAGGTTTTTTTGGGGGGTTTAGTTGTTAGCATTTAGCTTGGGGGGGGGGGTTAGGTTTTTTTTTGGGGTGGGGGGGGGGGGGTATACTCGTCTACGTTCTTCGATCTACATTTTCAGCGTCTCAAAGCAGCTAGAGAAGTTGCAGGTATTGCATTCATTAATTTTTGGAACAATTTAACCCAATACGTTGCGTTTCTCCACTCTCTGCACTTTCACCACCACCGAACGACCAACATTTTCGAAAATCCCAAAAATCCACTTCATTCGGAGCTATGAATTTCTCGGAAATAGTCCCGGCTTCTGTTCTGTAGCATCTGTTGAGGAAACCAGCTACTGGTGGAATTGCAAGACTCAAAAACCGTTTCTGATTTGTAAATCGTGTGGAAGTGTTCAACCTGTTGATCATTCGGTTGATTATTTTAGGATTTTTGGGTTAGGGTGTATGCTTGGAGTTCAGTCTGCTTGGAGTTGCATACTCGGGTGAGATCGTTCTTTTTCTTGGCTTTAAATTTCTGTCACATTCAATTGCATAGTTAAGTCTAGGCATACTTGTTGTCGGGCTAGATGGACCGATGTGATTGAGTCTTACTTGTTGCATTATTCTTGATCGCATTTGTGATTGTTTGCTTATTGTGTGAGCTTAATTATAACTATATATTTGATCATTATTTGTTATGTGTGTGCTCTCTTTGGTTTATAGGGTTATTTTTAGCAATCATAGACGGTAGATATCATGATTTTTCATTGAGATCGTGTTCGAGGACAAAGGGTGCAAGGAGGGGAAAAGAAAGGGGGTATAGTTTGCGTGTGGCTTCGTGGAATGTAGGAACCCTTAGTAGTAAGTTGTTGGAGATAATAGATACACTTAAAAGACGTAGGTTAGAGATAGCATGCCTTCAGGAGACTAGGTGGAAGGGACATAAGAGGGATGAGCGCAATGGGTACAAGTTGTTATATTCAGGGTCTGATGGGGCAGGATTTCTAGTAGCTATAAACTTGTACAAAAATGTGGTAGAGGTGATACGACACAACGATAGGATCATGGTGTTGAGATTAGTACTAGGAGAGGAAGTTGTGACAGTTGTTTGCGCATATGCTCAACAAGTGGGATTAGCAGATCAAGGGAAAAGAGATTTTTGGGACTGCCTAGACGGAGTTGTGAGGGCCATACCTAGGGAAGAAAGAATTTTCATAGGAGGCGATTTTAATGGCCATATTGGTAGGCATAGTGATGGTTTTAGTGAGGTTCATGGGGGCTTTGGTTTTGGTGATAGGAACAACCCTGGTAGGGATTTGTTAGAGTTTGCGGTGGCCCACAACCTAGGTATTTTGAATTCTTTCTTTAAGAAGAAAGAATCACAGTTGATTACTTTTAGCAGCTGTGGACGTAACACTCAGATTGACTATATTTTAATGAGGCTAGGAGATCGAAGGTGGTGGAGGGACTGCAAGGTTATACCAGGGGAGACAGCAGTGACTCAACACCGTTTATTGGTGACAGATATAGTCATGAGAAGAAAGCTGACCAAGGGAGAGAGGGTAATGCGACCTAGGGTTAGATGGGGTATGTTAAAGGGAGACAAAATCGAAGTGTTTAGAGATAAGGTCCTCTTAATGACATCGCCTAGAGTAGATGGGGACGCAAACCAAATGTGGGAGGACATGGCAAACACCATTACTAATGTGGCGAAGGAAACGCTAGGGGTCATGAAAGGAAAGAGGTGTGGCCATAAGGAGTCATGGTGGTGGAATGAGGATGTGCATACTAAAATAAGGATTAAACAAGGGTGCTTTAGGGATCTTTTGAGGTATACAGTCGAGGAGGAGCAAGCGGTTTTAAGGGAGAGATATAAAGAGGCTAAGAGAGAGGCGAAGAGGGCAGTGTTAGAGGCGAAGAACGCAGCTTACAAGCAGATGTATGATCGACTGGAAACAAAGGAGGGGGAGAATGACATGTTCAAGATTGCAAAAGCTAGAGAGCGTAGAAGGCAAGACTTAGGAGCAGTGAAGTTTTTAAAGGGAGAGGACGGATGCGTTTTGGTCAAAGAACACGACATTAAGATGAGATGGCAAGCGTACTTCTACAATCTTTTCAATGGCGGGAGGGATTACCAACAAGAAAATGAAGAAAATGATGATTCACCTACTCCAAGGCGACTACGGAATAACGGCTACTGTCGATGTATCACACGGGAGGAGGTGAGAACAACCCTTAGAAAGATGGGAAGAGCTAAGGAAGTTGGTCCAGATAACATACCGATTGAGATATGGAAATGTTTGGGATAAGAAGGAGTACATTGGCTACTATTTTATTCAATCTTATTTTCAAATCTGGGAAAATGCCAGATCAATGGAGGAATAGTGTCACACCCCGACCGCGTCAAAACAACGAAACCGCGGCGGAAACGTCGGGGAGTGTTGTAACAGAATTATTGTTTCACAACCATGGATACAAAAGTTTGGTTTTATTGATTCAATTGATAATTTACATTGTCTTAAAACCAAACAAACAAGTTACATATCGTCTATCATTGTTATTATGTCACTAAGGCCTCGTCCAGATACTATGTGGACATACATCCTAGCAATCAACATCATGCACACCACCTGAAACATATGTAAAAACAAAGTCAGCCAAGAAATGCTGGCGAGCTCATAGGTTTTATGACAGTATCGGATTCATGGCTGGTTTACATGTTGCAGTACCTCATTAGACTACAAGAGTCAAAAGTTACAAACCTCGTTTTGAAAAGTGTATAGCATTGCAACATAATTTACCAACTCAAATCAAGTTGGTTATAGTTTATAAAATCTCGTAGCCATGATTCTTAACCCAAAACATTTGTTTAAGTAAACCAAATCGTAAATTGTTCTCGTTATAAAACTCGTATGGTTTATATCATTTCGAAAACATCGTTGTGTGACATCGTTTCAAAATCGTTTATCCAAGTGAACTAAATAATGCCACGGAATATAATATGACAAAAGCACTTATATATAAGATGTACCAGCGGCGTATCTACCATGCTTTTATCATGTTACACCCGTCCCATTATCTAATCACAATCCAAAACCATTCGTTTGTTCAAATCGTTTATCTCGTTTAAATCGTTTCAAATCGTTTAACTCGTATCAAAACGTTCTCGTTTTAATTGTGAAACTACTTTTGGTCGCCTCGCTAATAACATCCAAACCTTCGTGACTCGACTATCTCGAAACTCGCATTAACAAACCACCAAAGGGTAAGTTAACAATCACAGATTCGGTCGTTACCTACATAACCCCCACACATAACCATGGGTGTAGTCTGATAACGGGATTTGTCAGATCCTATGGTACCATAACCTAATACTGGTCGGTTCGGCCAAAATTAATGAATGTTATTCGTTATGTAACTACAACCATCAAGTTTGTTCACATTATCAAATCGTTATTAGTTTAATATAAACCATTTTGATCGATTTTGAAACCATCGTTTAAACCTCAAAATCATTTAGTACATATGAATCTCCCCAAAACAATTGAAAACAGTAAAATAGGGGAACTATGTACTCACATAGTTACCAAAAAACATGTAAAAAATAGGGGATCTATGTACTCACATCGAAGTGCAAAGTATCCTCAATCTAAAGAACTCAACAAGCTCAGGCAAATCAAGGAAACTCAAGCAGCACCTAGTAATCGAATCCCTAGTAAATAAATCGATACCTAAATAGGAAGATCGGATAGAATGAGGTCTTGTAAACCATATGAGTATTGGAACTCATGTGATATGGTTTAACAAAGCCTACATTCTAGATCGGAACCTATCCTAAGTGCTTTCGACCCGTTACGACCCATTAAGGTAGCTTACTCCATTTTAACGCGCCGTTCACGCAAATGTGCGTTCGAGAGGTCTAACTAGTCCTATGACAAGTATTATATGCCTTAACATGTTAAAATATGTTGCATAATCGGTTAAGTGACAAAAGTTTAAGTTACATATGCTTAAATACCAATTATGCATGAAAAGGGCATTTTGGTCATTTACCTAAGGCATATAAACTACCTATCATACAACTACTTAAACTAGATGACCATAAGGTATAACCTCGGAAGGTTATTATCTATGCACTTTTTGACGCTTTTAGTCCCTATTAAATCAAATAAGTTTATTTGTGCATACCGAACCCCTCAAAGCCTATTTCTAAGATATGTAAAGGATATTTAGGGTATGTTTAACTTATGATCAAGTTCCAGAATGTTCGTTACTATACAAATCGGTATAGTTTCGCAGTTTCACACAAATAGTCCCTGCGCGATTGAACAAACTTGTTTTCAACACACCAAACCATCCAAAACTTATTTCTAAGTTATGTGAAGGTTATTTAACGTATGTTAAGCCTATGTCACTATTCTGGAGTGTTTTTCACGTTAAACTGACTGCGTTTACGCACCAGTTTGCGTATAACCTTCCAGAAAGCGATTTAAAGCTTGAAATCGGAATCGAATCAAATCGTAAAATCATCAAACACAAATATACACATAATAACACCAAAACACATTGTTTTATTGATAATTAACATTGTTTTACATTGTATATCTATTACAGAGCACAGTTGTCACAGTCTCCCCTACTTTAGGAAATTTCGTCCCGAAATTTTAACTAGAGGAAACTTGTGAGAACAATTGCGGATATTTCTCCTTCATTTGGTCCTCACGTTCCCAAGTAAACTCTGGGCCACGTTTGGATTCCCAGCGAACCTTGACTAATCGAATCCGTTTTTTCTTCAACTGTTTGACTGCACGGTCCATTATCTCCACAGGTTTCTCGACAAAGTGCATCGTTTCATCAACTTGAATTTCGTCGAGTGGAATGCGAAGATTAGCGTCAGCTAAACACTTTCGCATATTGGACACATGAAAAGTCGGATGGATATTTCCAAGCTCTGGAGGTAGCTCTAGTCGATAGGCAACCTTTCCAATTCTTTCAACAATCTTAAATGGTCCAACATATCGTGGTGCAAGTTTTCCTTTCTTTCCAAATCTCACCACTCCCTTCCAAGGTGACTCCTTGAGTAGGACATGGTCTCCGACTTGAAATTCTAAGGGCTTGCGTCGCATATCCGCATAACTCTTTTGACGGCTTCTAGCTGTCACAAGATTTTCGCGAATTTTCTTGATTTTGTCTGTTGTTTACAGAATGAGCTCAGGTCCAGTAAGCTGAGCTTCACCGATCTCATTCCAACAGATAGGTGAACGAAATTTTCGACTGTAAAGAGCTTCGAACGGTGCCATATTGATGCGAGCATGATAACGATTGTTGTAAGAGAACTCGATCAATGGCAGATGAGAGTCCCAATTACCACCAAAGTCTATCACGCATGCTCTAAGCATATCCTCCAAAGTTTAAATCGTCCTCTCAGATTGTCTATCTGTTTGCGGGTGATAAGCAGTGCTTAGATTTAGTTGGGTTCCCGTAGCAGATTGCATGGTCTTCTAAAAATGAGATGAAAATCGAGCATCACGATCAGATATGATGTCCAAAGGAACACCATGTCGAGATACAATCTCATCAACATAAATCTTTGCAAGTTTATCAGCAGATAGATCCTTGCGAATCGGAATAAAATGAGCTGACTTCGTTAATCGATCGATGACAACCCAAATAGCATCGTGACCTTTAGATGTACGCGGTAATTTAGTGATGAGATCCATCACAATGTTCTCCCACTTCCAAACCGGTATCTCTGGTTGTACAAGCAAACCAGATGGTCGTTGATGTTCATCCTTGACTTTGAGACAAGTTAGGCTTTTCGATACATACAAGGCAATATCCTTTTTCATACCAGGCCACCAGTACTGAGTACGAAGATCCTTGTACATTTTATCAGCACCAGGATGGATAGAATATCGAGACTTATGAGATTCGTCCATCACTAAAGTGCGAAGATTGTCTTGTTTCGGAATCCACAAACAATCCTTGAAATAGAGTAAACCATCGTCCTTCGCTTCTAGTTTAAGCTCAAGTTGACGTGGTAATTCCTTACCTATCAAATTTTATGAAACAAAAAATTGCTGAGCTTGAAGAACACGAGTTTGAAGATCAGATAGAGTTTGAACAGAATGAAGCTTGACTCACTCCTTTCGACTAAGTGCATCGGCTACGACATTCGCCTTACCAGGATGGTAGCGAATCTCGCAATCGTAATCGTTTAGGAGTTCAACCCAACGTCGCTGCCTCATATTCAGCTCTTTCTGATTAAGAATGTGCTGGAGACTTTTGTGGTCTGTGAAAATCACACACTTTTTGCCATAAAGATAGTGTCTCCAGATTTTGAGTGCAAAAACTACAGCTCCTAACTCAAGATCATGAGTTGGGTAGTTCTTCTCGTGAACTTTCAATTGTCTAGACGCATATGCTATAACTTTGCTCGTTGCATGAGAACACAACCAAGACCTAAGTTGGACGCATCACAATAGACAACGAAACCATCGTTTCCCTCAGGCAAAGATAGAACAGGAGCATAACATAGCTTCTGTTTCAGCGTTTGGAACGCTTCTTCTTGTTTGGGTCCCCACTCAAAAGGCTTATTCTTCTGAGTCAAAGCAGTGAGTGGAACCGCGATCTTCGAGAAGTTTGAAATGAAACGACGATAATAACCAGCGAGACCAAGAAAATAACGAATTTCTGTAGGTGTCGTTGGTGTATTCCAATCCTTAATAGCAGCTATTTTGGATGGATCCATATGAATACCCTGCTCGTTCACTATATGACCCAAAAATTGAACTTCTTTAAGCCAGAATTCACACTTGAAGAATTTAGCAAAAAGTTGTTCCTTCTTCAGGAGTTCCAATGTCAAACGAAGGTGTTACTCGTGATCGGCTCGAGACTTCGAATAAATGAGAATATCATCGATGAACACAATGATGAACTTATCTAAATAAGGTTTACAGACCCTATTCATTAAGTCCATGAAGATAGCTGGAGCATTCGTCAAACCAAAAGGCATGACAGTGAACTCGTAGTGCCCATATCTTGTGTGGAAAGCAGTTTTGGGAATATCTTCTTCGAGTACACGAAGCTGATGATACCTAGAACACAGATTGATCTTAGAAAAACACGTAGCACCATGCAGTTGATCAAAGAGATCATCAATTCGAGGTAGGGGATATCGATTCTTGATGGTAAGCTTGTTAAGCTCACGATAATCGATACACATTCGAAAAGATCCATCTTTCTTTTTCACAAAGAGGACAGGAGCTCCCCAAGGTGAATAACTCGGTCGGATGAATTCTTTATCAGATAACTCTTGAAGCTGTTTCGATAACTCTTGCATCTCAGACGGTGCAAGACGATAAGTTGCTTTCACAATCGGGTTAGCATTGGGTACAACATCAATATGAAATTCGACTTGACAAACTGGAGGCAAACCAGGCAGTTCATCAGGAAACACCTCTGGATAATCCCGAACAATTGGAATATCCTGAATACTCTTGCTCTTGCCCTTCTCCTCGGTGACATGTGCTAGAAAAGCAACATATCCCTTTCGTAAATAACTTCGGGCTTTCGTACACGACATGAGTTTCAAACCACCAGATGGTTTCTCGCCACAAACCTCTAGGACATCACCAGACGAAAAAGGAATACGAACGATCTTGTCGAAACAAACCACCTCAGCATGATGTTTGGTTAACCAATCCATCCCAACGATAATGTCAAAACTCCCAAGTTGCATCGGCGTGAGGTCAATAGGAAAAAGATGGTTATCGAGGTTCAATTGACAACCACGAAGAACAGAATTGAGTACAAGAGGTTTACCAGTAGCAACTTCGACAGATAAGGGTTTCCTCAGTTTGGTTCTAGGTATCGCAAGTAATGGCTCAAAAGATAACGAAACAAAACTCCTATCGGCACCAGAATCGAAAAGAACATAATCAAGTTGATTGTTAACAAGGAACGTAATGTTAACAACCTCGTTGTCAGCCCTCGCCTCATTTGCGTTCAGATTGTATGCTCGTCCATGAGCGGGATTCACAGTTGCGTTCGCGTTGGCATTCGGGTTGACATTCACATTCACCAACCTCGGGCAATTGTTGCGGAAATGACCCATTTCTCCGCAATTGTAACACGAACCAGGTGGGAATCTCGCAGCATTCCCCTGAACTTGTGCTGGAACCTGAGCAGCCTGATTCTGGCCCAAACGAAAAATGTTGACCAGATGCCCAAGTTTACCATACGTAGTGCACTACTTACAGGCCTGTTGGGCAACATGATGACCGTTGCATCAGGCACAGTGAGGTGTAGTACCAGCATATTGCTTCTTCCAAGGAGGTAGTGCTGGTGGGTTCTGAGGGTTCTGTGCAGTGACTGCAAAGTTCTGGGAAGCCTTGCTCTTCCTCAACTTTTTAGAAGACTCACCCTTCTTCTTACCCTTACCCTTTTCTTAAGCAGAATCGGCTGACTTCTTTTTATCACCCTTACGGGTTAATTTCCCTTTTCTGACCTGAGACTTGGTCAGAGTAGCAGCCAACTCAATCGCTTGACGGACAGTAGTAGGATTACTGCCAGTCACAATGTCCTGCATAGAATCGGGTAATCCATCGATATACCTCTCAATCGCCTTCTCCAACGGGGTAACCATAGTAGGACACAACAAGCTGAGCTCCTCATAACGATCCGTATACGCACGGTGTTCTCCCCCATCTTGTTTCAGATCGTCAAATTCTCGTTCCAAAGCTCGAATCTCGTGACGGGGACATAACTCTCTCATCATGAGAGCTCGAAGCTCTTCCCTTGTTTATGCCATTGCCACATCGGCACCCCTATCACGCATCACACCGTTCCACCATGTAAGAGCACGCTTCTCGAACACGCTGGATGCAAACTCAACCTTACGCTCATTCGGACATTGAACATGTCTGAATGTGCTCTCCAAACTTTCGAACCATTGAAGGAGCGCGGTTGCTCCTTGAGACATAGAAAACTTCAAAGGTTTAGCAGAATTGAAATTCTTGAAACTACATTGTGCATTATTGTTGTTATTGTTGTTTTTGTATAATTGATGGATCTGGGTTACTATGTTTGGAAGCACCGCAACCATTTGTTGAGCGACAAGGGCTGCGACTTCTTCATTGGTTAGAGGTTGTGCATCACGTCAAGGAGGCATTGTCTAAAAAGAACAAGGAAACATAAGAAACGAGTGAGGTCGACAATTGGAAAAACAAAAGAGGTATTGAAAACATCGACAAAACACAAGGAAGGCGATCATTCGTTTGTTACCTCGAACTAACAAACTACATGCAGTGACTAATCAAAGTAAATGGCTCACTATAATGTATCACTGAAGACATGCTCGCCTATAAGTGAACACTCACCCCAAGAGTTCCAAGGTAAGAATGACTGGTCCGATACTGCGGATTTGTACGAACACTCTAGCCTTAGAAAGAAAACTCAGGGTACAGGCATTCACCCTTCCAGTGTGACAACTCGAGTTTCCAAGATTCCATCTTCGCAATATTTGCACGTTAATTGTTTAAGTTGTTTGCTTACACGACTTGTTTGTTTCACAACTGTACACGTTTGTAATATGTTAAATCGTGTTGCGACTGATATGTTAAATATGGTGTGTATTAAGTGTGTATGCGATATATATATTTTGTGTTAATAAATAAAGGTGGTGAATTATTTATTTTGGATAAAGCTTATTTGATTACATTTCCTGTAGACGAAAACCCCCACCCGAAAACACCCCATGTCCGAAAACACCCCATGTGTTTTCGTCCCCCATGAGGCCAATGAAAACCATAAATGGGCTTTGGCCCAGTGACGGTTTGTTTTATTGTTTTAACTCCCAACCTCTACGTGAACGGTTCATTGGCAAACCCTAATCACCTCTCACTCTCTCTCTCGATATCCTTTGAAACCGACGGCAGTTCCACTTCTTGAAGCTCTATCGCCACACACATACAATCCTTGGAATATCCTTTGAATCGGTTAGTTTTATTCATGCAAGTATATTTATATATAGTCGGTTATGTTTTGAGTAACTATATTGATTTAATATTTGTTTTGTTTTGAGATGGCCACATGATAAGAAATCTGGTGTAATTAAAAGCTGTTAGAATATATATATTGCATGTGATAGTATGTGAATTGTCGGCCACTAAGGTTTGCATATATTGTATATAACCTGCTTAGTATTCTCGTGAACCGATTACGTTTAATGACTGTAGTTCGTGATATGTCTATATTATTTTGTTAATAATTAGAGTTGACTAAGTAATGGGATTCTTTTGTGATGATGACAAACGGTGGGAAAGATGTTAGGCACATGATCCTCGATTTATGTGACAAGTGTGATAGTTGTATTGCATAATTGATAGCATGATTATTGTGTGAATAATGTTCAAATATGTACCTAATTGCATGAGGTAGATTACAGTGATATGCATTGATTGGTACATGATACGGATGTCTACATGATGGATAGTAATATGCCAACCATGATTATTATTATAATTACATATGCTTCCATTGACAAATGTGTTGATGAAAATTGATTCCCTTGATGCACTGTGTAATCTATACATGATGAATTAGGTTGTGAATTATCAATTGTTAGTACATGGGCCACAAACACACATCAGTTTACATTTTGGGCTGCATCACATCTAAACTGGGCCGCATTAAGGCCATTAGGTTGTTGTTTATTTTATGTTTTTGTAACATGAACTGGTACGTGACTCAAATGAATAAGTGTGTTAACGTGACGATGTTAGAATTGTTACAATTTAGTTTGGCGGCCCAGCGAGCCTTCGGGTAAGAAAGTCTCAACTCGTGAAACTATACGCAAACAGTGAAAGAATGTGATATCAATTCTAAGTAGCTAAAATGTTTAGTATATTAAACGGTTAAATTGTAGACCATGACTAAATGTGTTAGACTTTTGCTGGTGGCATGACATTATGTGTACATATTACATGATCGTAACTTGTGATGAGGTACATGATTAGACGTGAATACTAAACTCATTGTTACTGGTGAACTATAATAGGACATATCTAACCCACTACTAAGCAAGTAATATAACATACCGAGCAAAACAAGGTGAGTTCACACTCTTACTAAGGCATGGGATTCCCGGGGTTGGGAATGGGATTGAATGATTACTTATACTTACATCACTACTGAAATACGTACCACTGACCTCATTAGGTGTAGGACACCTATAGATACAGCTAGACTAGTAAAACACGGGAAGCCCCCACTAATCTTCGCACACATGTCTGTGAGACCGCGATACAAATACTAATCTTCGCAAACATGTCTGTATGACCGCGATACGAATTCTAATCTTCGCAAACATGTCTGGGAGACCACGATACAAATTCAAATAAAACTAGTCTAGGATACTTGGGAAACCCCCACTAACCTTCGCACACATGTCTGGGAGACCGCGATACGAATTAATACGATACCTAGTACAAGCGAACAAATGATTTACGAAACGAATGCTATAACCAAACAACCAATTGTGAACTCGCTCAACATTGTTGTTGATTCATTGCTACATGCCTTGCAGGTCGTTAGGTACTCATGGAGCTTGCACAGGGAGGCGCAGTCGTTGTGGGACATGGCAGTGTGTGCCATGTTAAAAACATTACTTTATTTCCTACTTAATACTTGCTTTGGGTTTTACAATTTTGCTTCCGCTAAACACTTAACTACGTTTCGGTTTGAAACACCTTTCATATTGTGTGGTTGAATTTACGTATTACTTGTTATGTTCAATATGATTGGTTTCTTGATCCTGGTCAAGTCACGCCTCCAAGCGGTGACACTCCGCGTGTGAATTTTGGGGGTGTGACAGATTGGTATCAGAGCCATTGGTTATAGTGAACTTGGTTTTAATAAGGGAAAAAGTTTTTGTTAAAACCAGACTATAACCTGAACAGTGCTCAACGATCCACAACGACGCTTCGCTCCACGTGCAAAACTCGACATTCTAGGTGATATGGTTTATGTTTTATTGCCTACTTGCTAGATACATAGAAACCTTGCTCATGGTATGCTTAGATAAACGTAACAACTATTGTTTGAAAACACATGTGTGCTCACTCTCTTCTGTCATCGCACTTTCGCGAACCTTTCTCACTCATATTTCCTTCGACGTGGAGATCATGAGTGGACGTGTGAACCTAACTCACGCCCAGCTGACGGCTCTTATCAACGAATAAGTTACGGCAGCACTCGCAGCCGCTCAGGCAGGAGGTATAACCTGCTATTCCGAACCTATCCTAGGATATTAGATCCTACTCTCATGACCCAACTCTCGCGCTTAACCCTGTCTTTTCTTCCTCGCGTAACAAGGTCAGAACGCTCAGCCACCTGTATGCACATTCAAAATCTTCATGGACTGCCGACCTAGTACCTTCGGCGGTACTGAAGGAGCTGTAAGCCCCCTCCACTGGTTCGAGAAGCTCGAATCTGTCTTCGAGATGTGTTAATGCCCTGAGGCTCGCAGGGTAAAGTTTGCTACCGGAACACTCGAAGGTGCCGCGTTAACATGGTGGAAAGCACATATTCAAATGTTAGGGCTGACAGCTGCTAACGCCACACCATGGGACGACATTAAGGATCTGATTAAGGAAGAGTATTACAGTCGTGACGACATCCACAAGTTGGGAGTGGTGTTCTTCAATTTACAGATGACGGGGTCTGAAATTGAGGCTTATACGAAGAGATCAAATGAATTAGCTACATTGTGCCCCACTATGGTAGACCCTCCCATCAAACACATCAAGCTGTATCTCCAAGGTCTCATGCCAGAAACTCAGAGTCTGGTGACCACGGCTAATCTGGGCACTATCCAGCAAGTAACTCGACTTGCTCATCGTCTCACAGATCAGGCGGTAGAACTGAACAAACTGCCGAAACGTATTAATGCTGCTACAACTACTTCGAATGCTCCCAGTGACAACAAACGCAAGTGGGATGGAAATTCTAGCAAGGGTTCCACTTCGGTTCAGTCTCAGTCGCAGCAGCGAAGAACGGATGAGTACATGAGCCCCAGTCAGCAGTCTTTTGGTAATCGAAGTCAGGGTGGATACAGGGGAAACCACCCTAAGTGCAATCGACGTAATTTGCACCACAGCGGGCCGTGCAACAAAGATCGTTATCAGAGATGCAACAAGCTTGGTCATGAAGCCAAAGGTTGTAGAAGCTCACGTCCTGCAAACCAGAACCGACAACAGCAGCCACAAGCTTCACAGAATCAGCAGCAACAGCAGGGTAACAAGGGATGCTATCAGTGTGGTGCTGAAGGTCACTTCAAGAGACACTGCCCACAGTTGAACCAGAACCAGAGTCAGAACCACAACCAAGGAAACGGGAACAATAATGGAGGCAACAATGGGAGTAATAACGACGGCAATGGTGCCAGGGGTCAAGTGTTCGTGATTGGCCAGGGTGATGCTAGGAATGACCCCAACGTTGTGATGGTTTTGACATCGTTATTGGTATGGATTGGCTACCTCGACATCGAACAGAGATTCTTTGCAAAGAAAAGATCGTTCGCATTCCTCGTGCTGGTGAAGAACCTTTGGTAATTCATGGTGACAAGGGTGGTGCTGTTGTGGGCATCATTTCTTTCCTTAAGGCCCATAAGTGTTTGTGAAAGTGCCACACCGCTATCTTAGCACTTGTTACTGACGCATCAACGAAAAAGAAGAAGATAGAGGATATTCCAGTAGTACGCAACTTTCCTCAAGTGTTTCCTGAAGATTTACCTGGGCTACCGCCTCATCGCCAGGTCGAATTCCAAATCGAACTAGCTCCTGGAGCAGCACCCATAGCTCGAGCACCTTATCGCTTAGCTCCAACCGAACTGGAAGAACTGTCTAAACAATTGCAAGAACTCTTGGAAAAGGGTTTCATTCGTCCTAGCTCTTCACCCTGGGGAGCTCGAGTATTATTTGTGAAGAAGAAAGACGGTACCTTCCGCATGTACATAGATTACCGCGAACTCAACAAGGTGACCGTGAAGAATCGCTATCCTCTTCCACGTATTGATGACTTGTTCGATCAGCTACAAGGGTCGAGCTACTATTCGAAGATTGATCACAGGTCAGGCTACCATCAACTGAGAGTCCAGGACGAGGACGTCTCCAAAACAGCATTCAGAACTCGCTACGGTCATTACGAGTTTCTGGTCATGCCATTCGGGTTAACAAACGCACCTGCAGTCTTCAAGGACCTTATGAACAGAGTGTGCAAGCCTTACCTGGACAAGTTCGTTATTGTTTTCATCGACAATATCCTGATCTATTCGAAGAGTCAGGAGGAACACGAGCACCATCTACGACTTATTTTGGAACTACTTCGAGTAGAACAGGTGTACGCCAAGTTTTCAAAATGCGACTTCTGGCTTCGTGAAGTCCATTTTCTAGGCCACGTGGTAAACAAGGATGGGTTACACGTTGATCCATCCAAGGTAGACTTGATCAAGAACTGGCCTGCACCTCGTACACCAACAGAAATCCGCCAATTCTTGGGTTTGGCGGGCTATTATAGAAGGTTCATCAAAGACTTCTCCAAGGTTGCACAACCCCTCACCTTACTAACTCAAAAAGGCGTTATCTATCGTTGGGGTAATACACAGGAATCTGCATTTCAACACCTAAAGGATAGGCTCTGTAGCACACCTATTCTCTCATTGCCAGAGGGCACAGACGATTTTGTGGTCTATTGCGACGCATCCATTCAGGGTCTTGGATGTGTGTTGATGCAACGTGACAAGGTCATAGCCTACGCCTCACGCCAACTTAAAGTTCATGAAAGGAACTACACTACACATGATCTAGAGCTGGGAGCTGTTATTTTCGCACTTAAGATATGGAGACATTACCTGTACGGTACCAAGTGCACCATCTACACCGATCACAGGAGTCTCGAGCATATCTTCAAGCAAAAGGAGTTGAACATGCGATGACGTCGATGGGTCGAGCTATTGAACGATTTCAAATGTGCCATCAAGTACCATCCGGGCAAAGCCAATGTTGCGGCCGACGCCCTCAGTCGAAAAGATACCACACCTAGGCGTGTGCGAGCACTACAACTCACCATTCAGTCTAGTCTTCCTTCTCAGATACGGGATGCTCAGGTAGAAGCATTGAAACCAGAAAACGTCAGTGCTGAAGCTCTATGCAGCTCAAGGCAACAATTAGAACAAAAGGAAGACGGTGCCTATTACGTAACAGGACGCATCTGGGTCCCCCACTATGGCAATTTACGAGAACTTGTAACGGATGAAGCACATAAGTCTCGACGGTACACCCTGGTTCAGATAAGATGTACCACGACTTGAAAACTACGTATTGGTGGCCTAGCATGAAAGCTCACATAGCAACTTACGTTAGCAAGTGTTTGACTTGTGCGAGAGTCAAGACTGAATATCAGAAACCATCGGGCCTACTCCAACAACCAGAGATACCACAATGGAAATGGAAGCAAATTTCCATTGATTTTATTACTAGCCTGCCTAGATCTCAACGTGGAAATGATACTATTTGGGTGATCGTGGATCGACTCACAAAGTCTGCACACTTCTTGGCCATCAAGGAAACGGATAAGTTCTCCACTCTAGCAGACGTCTATCTTAAGGAAGTGGTTTCAAGGCACGGGGTGCCAACCTCTATTATTTCCGATCATGATGCACGTTTTACTTTAGAACTGTGGCAAGCGATGCACAAATCTTTTGGCTCTCGGTTAAACATGAGCACAACTTACCATCCTCAAACAGATGGGCAGTCTGAACGCACCATCCAAACTCTAGAAGACATGCTTCGTGCATGTGTAATCGATTTCGGCATTGGCTGGGAAAAACACCTCCCGTTAGTGGAGTTTTCGTATAACAACAGTTACCACACCAGCATTCAGGCTGCTCCATTTGAGGCATTGTACGGGCGTAAATGCCGATCACCTCTTTGTTGGGCAGAGGTGGGTGATAGTCAGATCACAGGTCCAGAACTTGTAGTAGACGCAACAGAAAGAATTGCTCAGATACGACAACGCATGGCGGCAGCTCACGACCGTCAGAAAGCCTACGCAAACAAGCGCCGGAAACCACTCGAGTTCCAAGTTGGGGATAGAGTGCTACTCAAAGTTTCACCCTGGAAGGGTGTGGTTCGCTTTGGAAAAAGGGGCAAACTCAATCCGCGTTACGTCGGACCATTTGAAATCATTGAGAAAATAGGCAGGGTGGCCTACAAACTAAACCTACCAACAGAACTCAGTGCAGTTCACAACGTTTTTCACGTGTCAAATCTGAAGAAGTGTCTGTCAGATGAGACCCTCATAGTTCCTTTGAAGGAACTCACTATCGACGATCAGTTGCGATTCGTCGAGGAACCAGTTGAAATCATGGACCGAGACGTTAAGGTCCTCAAGCACACCAGAATACCTCTTGTTCGAGTTCGTTGGAACTCCCGTCATGGCCCATAGTTCACCTGGGAACGAGAAGATCAAATGAAACTCAAGTATCCCCAATTATTCGGAAACAGTGCAACCACTACTGAGGCTGAAGCTAGTGCGGAATTTCGGGACGAAATTCCAAACCAACGGGGGGATGATGTGACACCCCAGGAAAACCAGGAAACAACGCAACACAACTAGCTTCCTCAGTAACCGCATGCTAAATTTCGGGACGAAATTTCTTTCAAGTTGGGGATAATGTGACAACTCGAGTTTCCAAGATTCCATCTTCGCAGTAATTGCATGCTAATTGTTTAAGTTGTTTGCTTACACGACTTGTTTGTTTCACAACTGTACACGTTTGTAATATGTTAAATCGTATTGCGACTGATATTTTAAATATGGTGTGTATTAAGAGTGTATGTGATATATATATTTTGTGTTAATAAATAAAGGTGGTGAATTATTAATTTTGGATAAAGCTTATTTGATTACATTTCCTATAGACGAAAACCCCCCACCCGAAAATACCCCATGTCTGAAAACACCCCATGTGTTTTCGTCCACCATGAGGCCAACGAAAACCATAAATGGGCTTTGGCCCAGTGACGGTTTGTTTTATTGTTTTAACTCCCAACCTCTACGTGAACGGTTCATTGGCAAACCCTAATCACCTCTCACACTCTCTCTCGATATCCTTTGAAACCGACGGCAGTTCAACTTCTTGAAGCTCTATCGCCACACACATACAATCCTTGGAATATCCTTTGAATCGGTTAGTTTTATTCATGCAAGTATGTTTATATATAGTCGGTTATGTTTTGAGTAACTATATTGATTTAATATTTGTTTTGTTTTGAGATGGCCACATGATAAGAAATCTGGTGTAATTAAAAGTTGTTAGAATACATATATTGCATGTGATAGTATATGAATTGTCGGCCACTAAGGTTTGCATAGATTGTATATAACCTGCTTAGTATTCTCGTGAACCGATTACGTTTAATGACTGTAGTTCGTGATATGTCTATATTATTTTGTTAATAATTAGAGTTGACTAAGTAATGGGATTCTTTTGTGATGATGACAAACGGTGAGAAAGATGTTAGGCACATGATCCTCGATTTATGTGACAAGTGTGGTAGTTGTATTGCATAATTGATAGCATGATTATTGTGTGAATAATGTTCAAATATGTACCGAATTGCATGAGGTAGATTACAGTGATATGCATTGATTGGTACATGATACGGATGTCTACATGATGGATAGTAATATGCCAACCATGATTATTATTATAATTACATATGCTTCCATTGACAAATGTGTTGATGAAAATTGATTCCCTTAATGCACTGTGTAATCTATACATGATGAATTAGGTTGTGAATTATCAATTGTTAGTACATGGGCCACAAACACACTTCAGTTTACATTTTGGGCTGCATCACATCTAAACTGGGCCGCATTAAGGCCATTAGGTTGTTGTTTATTTTATGTTTTTGTAACATGAACCGGTACGTGACTCAAATGAACAAGTGTGTTAACGTGACGATGTTAGAATTGTTACAATTTAGTTTGGCGGCCCAGCGAGCCTTCAGGTAAGAAAGTCTCAACTCGTGAAACTATACACAAACAGTGAAAGAATGTGATATCAATTCTAAATGGCTAAAATGTTTAGTATATTAAATGGTTAAATTGTAGACCATGACTAAATGTGTTAGACTTTTGCTGGTGGCATGACATTATGTATATACATTACATGATCGTAACTTATGATGAGGTACGTGATTAGACGTGAATACTAAACTCATTGTTACTGGTGAACTATGATAGGACATATCTAACCAACTACTAAGCAAGTAATATAACATACCGAGCAAACCAAGGTGAGGTCACACTCTTACCAAGGCATGGGATTCCTGGGGTTGGGAATGGGATTGAATGATTACTTGTACTTACATCACTACTGAAATACGTACCACTGACCTCATTAGGTGTAGGACACCTATAGATACAGCTAGACTAGTAAAACACGAGAAGCCCCCACTAATCTTCGCACACATGTCTGTGAGACCGCGATACAAATACTAATCTTCGCAAACATGTCTGTGAGACCGCGATACGAATACTAATCTTCGCAAACATGTCTGGGAGACCTCGATACAAATTCAAATACAACTAGTCTAGGATACATGGGAAACCCCCCTAACCTTCGCACACATGTCTGGGAGACCGCGATACGAATTAATACGATACCTAGTACAAGCGAACAAATGATTTACGAAACGAATGCTATAACCAAACAACCAACTGTGAACTCGCTCAACATTGTTGTTGATTCGTTGCTACATGCCTTGCAGGTCGTTAGGTACTCATGGAGCTTGCACAGGGAGGCGCAGTCGTTGTGGGACATGGTAGTGTGTGCCATGTTAAAAACATTACTTTATTTCGTACTTAATACTTACTTTGGGTTTTACAATTTTGCTTCCGCTAAACACTTAACTACGTTTCGGTTTGAAACACCTTTCATATTGTGTGGTTGAATTTACGTATTACTTGTTATGTTCAATATGATTGGTGGCTTGATCCTAGTCATGTCACGCCTCCAAGCGGTGACACTCCGCGTGTGGATTTTGGGGGTGTGACATCCAGTTTGCACGTGTTCACATTATTTAGACCTAAAATTTGACGAGATTTTGAAAACTCATAAGAAACGAGTGAGGTCGACAATTGGAAAAACAAAAGAGGTATTGAAAACATCGACAAAACACAAGGAAGGCGATCATTCGTTTGTTACCTCGAACAAACAAACTATATGCAGTGACTAATCAAGGTAAATGGCTCACTATAATGTATCACTGAAGACATGCTCGCCTATAAGTGAACACTCACCCCAAGAGTTCCCAGGTAAGAGTGACTGGTCCGATACTGTGGATTTGTACGAACACTCTAGCCTTAGAAAGAAAACTCAGGGTACAGGCATTCACCCTTCCAGTGTGACAACTCGAGTTTCCAAGATTCCATCTTCGCAGTAATTGCACGTTAATTGTTTAAGTTGTTTGCTTACACGACTTGTTTGTTTCACAACTGTACACGTTTGTAATATGTTAAATCGTATTGCGACTGATATGTTAAATATGGTGTGTATTAAGTGTGTATGTGATATATATATTTTGTGTTAATAAATAAAGGTGGTGAATTATTTATTTTGGATAAAGCTTATTTGATTACATTTCCTGTAGACGAAAACCCCCACCCGAAAACACCCCATGTCCGAAAACACCCCATGTGTTTTCGTCCACCATGAGGCCAACGAAAACCATAAATGGGCTTTGGCCCAGTGACGGTTTGTTTTATTGTTTTAACTCCCAACCTCTACGTGAACGGTTCATTGGCAAACCCTAATCACCTCTCACACTCTCTCTCGATATCCTTTGAAACCGACGGCAGTTCCACTTCTTGAAGCTCTATCGCCACACACATACAATCCTTGGAATATCCTTTGAATCGGTTAGTTTTATTCATGCAAGTATATTTATATATAGTCGGTTATGTTTTGAGTAACTATATTGATTTAATATTTGTTTTGTTTTGAGATGGCCACATGATAAGAAATCTGGTGTAATTAAAAGCTGTTAGAATATATATATATATTGCATGTGATAGTATGTGAATTGTCAGCCACTAAGGTTTGCATAGATTGTATATAACCTGCTTAGTATTCTTGTGAACCGATTACGTTTAATGACTGTAGTTCGTGATATATCTATATTATTTTGTTAATAATTAGAGTTGACTAAGTAATGGGATTCTTTTGTGATGATGACAAACGGTGGGAAAGATGTTAGGCACATGATCCTCGATTTATGTGACAAGTGTGATAGTTGTATTGCATAATTGATAGCATGATTATTGTGTGAATAATGTTCAAATATGTACCGAATTGCATGAGGTAGATTACAGTGATATGCATTGATTTGTACATGATACGGATGTCTACATGATGGATAGTAATATGCCAACCATGATTATTATTATAATTACATATGCTTCCATTGACAAATGTGTTGATGAAAATTGATTCCCTTGATGCACTGTGTAATTTATGCATGATGAATTAGGTTGTAAATTATCAATTGTTAGTACATGGGCCACAAACACACATGAGTTTACATTTTGGGCTGCATCACATCTAAACTGGGCCGCATTAAGGCCATTAGGTTGTTGTTTATTTTATGTGTTTGTAAGATGAACTGGTACGTGACTCAAATGAACAAGTGTGTTAACGTGACGATGTTAGAATTGTTACAATTTAGTTTGGCGGCCCAGCGAGCCTTCGGGTAAAAAAGTCTCAACTCGTGAAACTATACGCAAACAGTGAAAGAATGTGATATCAATTCTAAGTGGCTAAAATGTTTAGTATATTAAGTGGTTAAATTGTAGACCATGACTAAATGTGTTAGACTTTTGCTGGTGGCATGACATTATGTGTATACATTACATGATCGTAACTTGTGATGAGGTACGTGATTAGACGTGAATACTAAACTCATTGTTACTGGTGAACTATAATAGGACATATCTAACCAACTACTAAGCAAGTAATATAACATACCGAGCAAACCAAGGTGAGTTCACACTCTTACTAAGGCACGGGATTCCCGGGGTTGGGAATGGGATTGAATGATTACTTGTACTTACATCACTACTGAAATATGTACCACTGACCTCATTAGGTGTAGGACACCTATAGATACAGCTAGACTAGTAAAACACGGGAAGCCCCCACTAATCTTCGCACACATGTCTGTGAGACCGCGATACAAATACTAATCTTCGCAAACATGTCTGTGAGACCGCGATATGAATACTAATCTTCGCAAACATGTCTGGGAGACCGCGATACAAATTCAAATACAACTAGTCTAGGATACTTGGGAAACCCCCACTAACCTTCGCACACATGTCTGGGAGACCGCGATACGAATTAATACGATACCTAGTACAAGCGAACAAATGATTTACGAAACGAATGCTATAACCAAACAACCAACTGTGAACTCGCTCAACATTGTTGTTGATTCGTTGCTACATGCCTTGCAGGTCGTTAGGTACTCATGGAGCTTGCACAGGGAGGCGCAGTCGTTGTGGGACATGGCAGTGTGTGCCATGTTAAAAACATTACTTTATTTCGTACTTAATACTTACTTTGGATTTTACAATTTTGCTTCCGCTAAACACTTAACTACGTTTCGGTTTGAAACACCTTTCATATTGTGTGGTTGAATTTACGTATTACTTGTTATGTTCAATATGATTGGTGGCTTGATCCTGGTCATGTCACGTCTCCAAGCAGTGACACTCCGCGTGTGGATTTTGGGGGTGTGATAGATTGGTATCAGAGCCATTGGTTATAGTGAACTTGGTTTTAATAAGGGAAAAAGTTTTTGTTAAAACAAGACTATAACCTGAACAGTGCTCAACGATCCACAACGACGCTTCGCTCCACGTGCATGACTCGACATTCTAGGTGATACGGTTTCTGTTTTATTGCCTACTTGCTAGATACATAGAAACTTTACTCATGGTATGCTTAGATAAACGTAACAACTATTGTTTGAAAACACATGTGTGCTCACTCTCTTCTGTCATCGCACTTTCGCGAACCTTTCTCACTCATATTTCCTTCGATGTGGAGATCATGAGTGGACGTGTGAACCTAACTCACGCCCAGCTGACGGCTCTTATCAACGAACAAGTTACGGCAGCACTCGCAGCCGCTCAGGCAGGAGGTATAACCTGCTATTCCTAACCTATCCTAGGATGTTAGATCCTACTCTCATGACCCAACTCTCGCGCTTAACCCTGTCTTTTCTTCCTCGCGTAACAAGGTCAGAACGCTCAGCCACCTGTATGCACATTCAAAATCTTCATGGACTGCTGACCTAGTACCTTCGGCGGTACTGAAGGAGCTGTAAGCCCCCTCCACTGGTTCGAGAAGCTCGAATCTGTCTTCGAGATGTGTGAATGCCCTGAGGCTCGCAGGGTAAAGTATGCTACCGGAACACTCGAAGGTGCCGCGTTAACATGGTGGAAAGCACAGATTCAAATGTTAGGGCTGACAGCTGCTAACGCCACACCATGGGACGACATTAAGGGTCTGATTAAGGAAGAGTATTGCAGTCGTGATGACATCCACAAGCTGGGAGTGGTGTTCTTCAATTTACAGATGACGGGGTCTGAAATTGAGGCTTATACGAAGAGATCAAATGAATTAGCTACATTGTGCCCCACTATGGTAGACCCTCCCATCAAACGCATCAAGCTGTATCTCCAGGGTCTCGTGCCAGAAACTCAGAGTCTAGTGACCACGGCTAATCTGGGCACTATCCAGCAAGTAACTCGACTTGCTCATCGTCTCACAGATCAGGCAGTAGAACTGAACAAACTGCCGAAATGTATTAATGCTGCTACAACTACTTCGAATGCTCCCAGTGACAACAAACGCAAGTGGGATGGAAATTCGAGCAAGGGTTCCACTCCGGTTCAGTCTCAGTCGTAGCAGCGAAGAACGGATGAGTACATGAGCCCCAGTCAGCAGTCTTTTGGTAATCGAAGTCAGGGTGGATACAGGGGAAACCACCCTAAGTGTAATCGACGTAATTTGCACCACAGCGGGCCGTGCAACAAAGATCGTTATCAGAGATGCAACAAGCTTGGTCATGAAGCCAAAGGTTGTAGAAGCTCACGTCCTGCAAACCAGAACCGACAACAGCAGCCACAAGCTCCACAGAATCAGCAGCAACAGCACGGTAACAAGGGATGCTATCAGTGTGGTGCTGAAGGTCACTTCAAGAGACACTGCCCACAGTTGAACCAGAACCAGAGTCAGAACCACAACCAAGGAAACGGGAACAATAATGGAGGCAACAACGGGAGTAATAACGACGGCAATGGTGCCAGGGGTCGAGTGTTCGTGATTGGTCAGGGTGATGCTAGGAATGACCCCAACGTTGTGATAGTTTCGACATCGTTATTGGTATGGATTGGCTACCTCGACATCGAACAGAGATTCTTTGCAAAGAAAAGATCGTCCGCATTCCTCGTGCTGGTGAAGAACCTTTGGTAATTCATGGTGACAAGGGTGGTGCTGTTGTGGGCATCATTTCTTTCCATAAGGCCCAGAAGTGTTTGTGAAAGGGCCACACCGCTATCTTAGCACTTGTTACTGACGCATCAATGAAAAAGAAGAAGATAGAGGATATTCCAGTAGTACGCGACTTTCCTCAAGTGTTACCTGAAGATTTACCTGGGCTACCGCGTCATCGCCAGGTCGAATTCCAAATCGAACTAGCTCCTGGAGCAGCACCCATAGCGTGAGCACCTTATCGCTTAGCTCCAACCGAACTGGAAGAACTGTCTAAACAATTGCAAGAACTCTTGGAAAAGGGTTTCATTCGTCCTAGCTCTTCGCCCTGGGGAGCTCCAGTATTATTTGTGAAGAAGAAAGACGGTACCTTCCGCATGGGCATAGATTACCGCGAACTCAACAAGGTGACCGTGAAGAATCGCTATCCTCTTCCACGTATTGATGACTTGTTCGATCAGCTACAAGGGTCGAGCTACTATTCGAAGATTGATCTGAGGTCAGGCTACCATCAACTGAGATTCCAGGACGAGGACGTCTCCAAAACAACATTCAGAACTCGCTACGGTCATTACGAGTTTCTGGTCATGCCATTCGGGTTAACAAACGCACCTGCAATCTTCAGGGACCTTATGAACAGAGTGTGCAAGCCTTACCTGGACAAGTTCGTTATTGTTTTCATCGACGACATCCTGATCTATTCGAAGAGTCAGGAGGAACACGAGCACCATCTACGACTTATTTTGGAACTACTTCGAGCAGAACAGCTGTACGCCAAGTTTTCAAAATGCGACTTCTGGCTTCGTGAAGTCCATTTTCTAGGCCACGTGGTAAACAAGGATGGGATACACGTTGATCCATCTAAGGTAGACTCGATCAAGAACTGGCCTACACCCCGTACACCAACAGAAATCCGCCAATTCTTGGGTTTGGCGGGCTATTATAGAAGGTTCATCAAAGACTTCTCCAAGGTTGCACAACCCCTCACCTTACTAACTCAGAAAGGTGTTATCTATCGTTGGGGTAATACACAGGAATCTGCATTTCAGCACCTAAAGGATAGTCTCTGTAGCGCACCTATTCTCTCATTGCCAGAGGGCACTGACGATTTTGTGGTCTATTGCGACGCATCCATTCAGGGTCTTGGATGTGTGTTGATGCAACGTGACAAGGCCATAGCCTACGCCTCACGCCAACTTAAAGTTCATGAAAGGAACTACACTACACATGATCTAGAGCTGGGAGCTGTTATTTTCGCACTTAAGATATGGAGACATTACCTGTACGGTACCAAGTGCACCATCTACACCGATCACAGGAGTCTCGAGCATATCTTCAAGCAAAAGAAGTTGAACATGCGACGACGTCGATGGGTCGAGCTATTGAACGATTCCAAATGTGCCATCAAGTACCATCCGGGCAAAGCCAATGTTGTGGCCGACGCCCTCAGTCGAAAAGATACCACACCTAGGCGTGTGCGAGCACTACAACTCACCAGTCAGTCTAGTCTTCCTTCTCAGATACGGGATGCTCAGGTAGAGGCATTGAAATCAGAAAACGTCAGGGCTGAAGCTCTACGCGGCTCAACGCAACGATTAGAACAAAAGGAAGACGGTGCCTATTACCTAACAGGACGCATCTGGGTCCCCCACTATGGCAATTTACGAGAACTTGTAACGGATGAAGCACATAAGTCTCGATACTCGGTACCCCCTGGTTCAGATAAGATGTACCACGACTTGAAAACTACGTATTGGTGGCCTAGCATGAAAGCTCACATAGCAACTTACGTTAGCAAGTGTTTGACTTGTGCGAGAGTCAAGACTGAATATCAGAAACCATCGGGCCTACTCCAACAACCAGTGATACCACAATGGAAATGGGAGCAAATTTCCATGGATTTTGTTACTGGCCTGCCTAGATCTCAACGTGGAAATGATACTATTTGGGTAATCGTGGATCGACTCACAAAGTCTGCACACTTCTTGGCCATCAAGGAAACGGATAAGTTCTCCACTCTAGCAGACGTCTATCTTAAGGAAGTGGTTTCAAGGCAAGGGGTGCCAACCTCTATTATTTCCGATCATGATGCACATTTTACTTCAGAACTGTGGCAAGCGATGCACAAATATTTTGGCTCTCGGTTAGACATGAGCACAGCTTACCATCCGCAAACAGATGGGCAGTCTGAACGCACCATCCAAACTCTAGAAGACATGCTTCGTGCATGTGTAATCGATTTCGGCAACGGCTGGGAAAAACACCTCCCGTTAGTGGAGTTTTCGTATAACAACAGTTACCACACCAGCATTCAGGCTGCTCCATTTGAGGCATTGTACGGGCGTAAATGCCGATCACCTCTTTGTTGGGCAGAGGTGGGTGATAGTCAGATCACAGGTCCAGAACTTGTAGTAGATGCAACAGAAAGAATTGCTCAGATACCACAACGCATGGCGGCAGCTCGTGACCGTCAGAAAGTCTACACAAACAAGCGCCGGAAACCACTCGAGTTCCAAGTTGGGGATCGAGTGCTACTCAAAGTTTCACCCTGGTAGGGTGTGGTTTGCTTTGGAAAAAGGGGCAAACTCAATCCGCGTTACGTCGGACCATTTGAAATCATTGAGAAAATAGGCAGGGTGGCCTACAAACTAAACCTACCAACAGAACTCAGTGCAGTTCACAACGTTTTTCACGTGTCGAATCTGAAGAAGTGTCTGTCAGATGAGACCCTCATAGTTCCTTTGAAGGAACTCACAATCGACGATCAGTTGCGATTCGTCAAGGAACCAGTTGAAATCACAGACCGAGATGTTAAGGTCCTCAAGCACACCAGAATACCTCTTGTTCGAGTTCGTTGGAACTCCCGTCGTGGCCCAGAGTTCACCTGGGAACGAGAAGATCAAATGAAACTCAAGTATCCCCAATTATTCGGAAATAGTGCAACCACTACTGAGGCTGAAGCTACTGCGGAATTTCGGGACGAAATTCCAAACCAACGGGGGGATGATGTGACACCCCAGGAAAACCAGGAAACAACGCAACACAACTAGCTTCCTCAGTAACCGCATGCTAAATTTCGGGATGAAATTTCTTTCAAGTTGGGGATAATGTGCCAACTCGAGTTTCCAAGATTCCATCTTCGCAGTAATTGCACGTTAATTGTTTAAGTTGTTTGCTTACACGACTTGTTTGTTTCACAGCTGTACACGTTTGTAATATGTTAAATCGTATTGCGACTGATATGTTAAATATGGTGTGTATTAAGTGTATATGTGATATATATATTTTTGTTAATAAATAAAGGTGGTGAATTATTAATTTTGGATAAAGCTTATTTGATTACATTTCCTATAGACGAAAACCCCCACCCAAAAACACCCCATGTCCGAAAACACCCCATGTGTTTTCATCCACCATGAGGCCAACGAAAACCATAAATGGGCTTTGGCCCAGTGACGGTTTGTTTTATTGTTTTAACTCCCAACCTCTACGTGAACGGTTCATTGGCAAACCCTAATCACCTCTCACACTCTCTCTCGATATCCTTTGAAACCGACGGCAGTTCCACTTCTTGAAGCTCTATCGCCACACACATACAATCCTTGGAATATCCTTTGAATCGGTTAGTTTTATTCATGCAAGTATGTTTATATATAGTCGGTTATGTTTCGAGTAACTATATTGATTTAATATTTGTTTTGTTTTGAGATGGCCACATGATAAGAAATCTGGTGTAATTAAAAGCTGTTAGAATATATATATTGCATGTGATAGTATGTGAATTGTCGGCCACTAAGGTTTGCATAGATTGTATATAACCTGCTTAGTATTCTCGTGAACCGATTACGTTTAATGACTGTAGTTCGTGATATGTCTATATTATTTTGTTAATAATTAGAGTTGACTAAGTAATGGGATTCTTTTGTGATGATGACAAACGGTGGGAAAGATGTTAGGTACATGATCCTCGATTTATGTGACAAGTGTGGTAGTTGTATTGCATAATTGATAGCATGATTATTGTGTGAATAATGTTCAAATATGTACCGAATTGCATGAGGTAGATTACAGTGATATGCATTGATTGGTACATGATACGGATGTCTACATGATGGATAGTAATATGCCAACCATGATTATTATTATAATTACATATGCTTCCATTGACAAATGTGTTGATGAAAATTGATTCCCTTGATGCACTGTGTAATCTATACATGATGAATTAGGTTGTGAATTATCAATTGTTAGTACATGGGCCACAAACACACATCAGTTTACATTTTGGGCTGCATCACATCTAAACTGGGCCGCATTAAGGCCATTAGGTTGTTGTTTATTTTATGTTTTTGTAACATGAACTAGTACGTGACTCAAATGAACAAGTGTGTTAACGTGACGATGTTAGAATTGTTACAATTTAGTTTGGCGGCCCAGCGAGCCTTCGGGTAAGAAAGTCTCAACTCGTGAAACTATACGCAAACAGTGAAAGAATGTGATATCAATTCTAAGTGGCTAAAATGTTTAGTATATTAAATGGTTAAATTGTAGACCATGACTAAATGTGTTAAACTTTTGCTGGTGGCATGACATTATGTGTATACATTACATGATCGTAACTTGTGATGAGGTACGTGATTAGACGTGAATACTAAACTCATTGTTACTGGTGAACTATGATAGGACATATCTAACCAACTACTAAGCAAGTAATATAACATACCGAGCAAACCAAGGTGAGTTCACACTCTTACCAAGGCATGGGATTCCCGGGGTTGGGAATGGGATTGAATGATTACTTGTACTTACATCACTACTGAAATACGTACCACTGACCTCATTAGGTGTAGGACACCTATAGATACAGCTAGACTAGTAAAACACGGGAAGCCCCCACTAATCTTCGCACACATGTCTGTGAGACCGCGATACAAATACTAATCTTCGCAAACATGTCTGTGAGACCGCGATACGAATACTAATCTTCGCAAACATGTCTGGGAGACCGCGATACAAATTCAAATACAACTAGTCTAGGATACATGGGAAACCCCCACTAACCTTCGCACACATGTCTGGGAGACCGCGATACGAATTAATACGATACCTAGTAAAAGCGAACAAATGATTTACGAAACGAATGCTATAACCAAACAACCAACTGTGAACTCGCTCAACATTGTTGTTGATTCGTTGCTACATGCCTTGCAGGTCGTTAGGTACTCATGGAGCTTGCACAGGGAGGCGCAGTCGTTGTGGTACATGGCAGTGTGTGCCATGTTAAAAACATTACTTTATTTCGTACTTAATACTTACTTTGGGTTTTACAATTTTGCTTCCGCTAAACACTTAACTACGTTTCGGTTTGAAACACTTTTCATATTGTGTGGTTGAATTTACGTATTACTTGTTATGTTCAATATGATTGATGGCTTGATCCTGGTCATGTCACGCCTCCAAGCGGTGACACTCCGCGTGTGGATTTTGGGGGTGTGACATCCAGTTTGCACGTGTTCACATTATTTAGACCCAAACTTTGACGAGATTTTGAAAACTCAAAGGGTTCAAAACCTTATAATCAATCCTCCAAGAACTGATGATTAATTTTCGAAGCGGATTTGTTATTATGTTCTCGTTGTGGATATCACCTAAGGATAGGTGACGGTATTGTTTTAAAATCTAAACGCAAGTGTACTCGCGTTGGGGTCCTAGAAAGTTATAGTCTAGGTCAAAGCATTACTAATAACCTAATTCCCTATAACCATTGTCTCTGATACCAAACTCTTCTGTCACACCTCGACCACGTCAAAACAACGAAACCGCAGCGGAAACGTCGGGGAGTGTTGTAACAGAATTATTGTTTCACAACCATGGATACAAAAGTTTCGTTTTATTGATTCAATTGATAATTTACATTGTCTTAAAACCAAACGAACAAGTTACATATCGTCTATCATTGTTATTATGTCACTAAAGCCTCGTCCAGATCCTATGTGGACATACATCCTAGCAATCAACATCATGCAACACCACCTGAAACATATGTAAAAACAAAGTCAGCAAAGAAATGCTGGCGATCTCATAGGTTTTATGAGAGTATCGGATTCATGGCTCGTTTACATGTTGTAGTACCTCATTAGACTACAAGAGTTAAAAGTTACAAACCTCGTTTTGAAAAGTGTATAGTATTGCAACATAATTAACCAACTCAAATCAACTTGGTTATAGTTTATAAAATCTCGTAGCCATGATTCTTAACCCAAAACATTTGTTTAAGTAAACCAAATCGTTAATTGTTCTCGTTATAAAACTCATATGGTTTATATCATTTCGAAAACATCGTTGTGTGACATCGTTTCAAAATCGTTTATTCAAGTGAACTAAATAATGCCACGGAATATAATATGACAAAAGCACTTATATATAAGATGTACCAGCGGCGTATCTACCATGCTTTTATCATGTTACACCCATCCCATTATGTAATCACAATCCAAAACCATTCGTTTGTCCAAATCGTTTATCTCGTTTAAATCGTTTCAAATCATTTAACTCGTATCAAATCGTTCTCGTTTTAATTGTGAAACTACTTTTGGTCGCCTCGCTAATAACATCCAAACCTTTGTGACTGGACTATCTCGAAACTCGCATTAACAAACCACCAAAGGGTAAGTTAACAATCACAAATTCGGTCGTTACTGTGACAACTGGCACAAAACCGGTAATTTCCGTACAATTTAATTAATACTTAACAACTGCAATTATGTGCTTAAATGTCAACATTGTCTGATTACATGCTATACATGTGAATTCATGCACGTTTTATACTACAAATATCGCTTTATGCATTAATGATAGCGTTGCGTCAGAAATACTAGTAAACTCACCGGTAAGATACATTGTGTCAACAATTCTGCAGAAAGCAGTCAGACAATAGAATTGGGGCCTAGGAGTAGGTCCAACGTCTAAAATACATTAAAACCCAAGAATGGATACAAGGGCTAACATATAGACTTTCCGGAAGCTAGAATATGCACCAAAAGGCACCCGAAACACACTTTAAATACTGAATTCTACATATTTCAGCAAAATTCAGCATTGTAACCAGTTAGTAACGTGTAAAAATATGACTAAATGGTCCTGAATGCTTTCCTAAGTGTCGGGAATTAAAAGCGTCACAAAAGGGTACTTAAATATCACTAAATGGAATAGTTTGACACTTTAACGAACCGGTATCTAACCAAACAACCGGACACTACCCGAAACACCAAAATTATACTAGAAGCATTGTTTTACTATTTCTGAGCTAGTTATGATCCCCGAACACCCTAACACACAATATAACACATCATACACTCAAACACTAACTAAATCTCTTGAAATCCAATTAGATTACTTAACTACCCATCAAACTTACACTTTACCCCCCCCCCCCCTTTTAAAATGGACGGTCATATGGTGACCCCACCATAGATCTCCTTTGATCTTGTATGATCTTGCTAAATCTCCTAAGATTGTGAAGATATATTTAGAGATTTTGTGTGTACTATATGGAACACAAGAACCATTGGATAAAAGCTCAAGATGGTTATAAGAATACATGAGCCTCATTTCATCTTCACCACTCACCTCTCTCCTTCCTCCCTTCCCTCATCTCGGCCGAATTTCACCACCCACACCACCATTATTTCTAACTCAATCCCATCCATTTCAAGGCCATCCTAAGGTGTAAGAAGGTGATTAAGAAAGCATGGAGCTTGGGGATCTTGAAGGACCTTCTTCATTTGCTATTATCCAGCCCATTTATCATCTTCAACATCAAGTGTTCTTCCCTAGCCTTGTGCTAGTAGTAAGACCCTCATAACCCTTTGTTACTTCATATTTTGATGGTTAAAAGATGATAAACATTGTTAATCTTGAAGAACACTAAAGAACATGATCATGATACTTAACATAAGCTTATTAACATATGAAATCTTGTTGATTTGTGATGATTTGTTTCTTGATGATTGATGATTAGTGTTAGTAATGTTAGACATCATAAGAAACCTACTAGATTGTGAATAAACACATGATCTAGTAAGGTATGGTGGTGATCTTGTGAAAGACCAAGATCATCATACTTTATGTCTTCATGAACTTGAATGATGAAAGTGATTTTCATATGTAAAGATGATTTAAACAAAATACAAATCTTGTAAATAGATGATTACAAAAATAATTTTCCCAAGAAACCAAGTTTATTTACAAGATTTACAAAGTCATGGTTTCTAAGTAAACTAATCATATTTTTAGTGTTTAAACAAGACTAAGAACATGATTGTAACAAGAAAAATACAAAAGAAATATTTTTAGAAAAATCATCTCACAAGTTGTAAATGACTAAATCTTTCAGGAATGTGATTTAGAAACAAATAAATATGTTTTTAAGGGTAACTCAACCTACTAAATAACACGGTAAGTTACTACAAGTTTTTACAAAAAACTTCAAGTTCATGATGTAGTGTAATTTACTTGATTTTGACACTCGGTAAGTGTTGAATGAGTTGATGATTGCTTGTGATGATTTTAAAAGAAAATAAACACATGTTTTGAAAACACAGGAAACCTCCATTTTTAGGGGAAACCATGTCAAAATTTCTATAAAATTTTGACACTTAGAAAAATAAAAGTTTTGGTGAAACTTATTCCCTAAAAATTTACCTAAAAATATTTACCAAGGTTTCCCTAATTTTTATGTAAACTTCAAGTTAAGAAATGATGATTTCTTCAAGATAAAAATTGATATTAAGTATGTATATTTTTGAGGAAAATATATATATTTATTGATCACCAAATTTTGTGCTAAGTGTATGTAGTGTTGGTGCATACGTCTGTCGACTTCGTCTTGTATCGAGTCTTGTATTGTATTAGATAGATCAGGGCACGTAGTAAGAGAAATCTGTCAAATATAGGCTAGAAGGTAATTTCGCACAAAATTACAAATTGGTAATTCCACACGAAATTACTTTGTGATTTCGCACGAAATTGTTATTTCTTGTGAATGTGATTTCGTGTGGGAAATTAGACTGCCTATATATAGTGTTTGTGTCTTGTCATTTGTAACTTTCCAGTTTCAGTGCCGAACTGATGCCGAAGTGTCTACTCGCTGTAATTATTTGTCAAATCAATCAACAGACAGTTTAAAGTGAATTGCAAGCTGAATTAACTTGATACGTTTGTTTCCGCCTCTCGTATTGAGCAAAAACTCTTATGAACGACTCGTTTGGTCGGTAAAACGATCCTACAAGTGGTATCAGAGCTCAGGAGGAAGAGTTCATACCAATTCAGCTGCAAAATCTGATTTCTACACCTTCTTTTTCAAAATTAACAAGTTTTCACGGTCAAAATGCTTTGAATTTCTCACATTATATGCGAAACTGTGTTTTAACAAAGCCTTGAAAGAATTGGACCTAAAATCAGCTTAAAACCTGATCAATTTTGGCAAAAACAGCTCGAGATGATGACATCAGCAGTATTTCGCACGAAATAAGGTTCTAATTTCGCACGAAATAGCCTTATTTCGCACCAGATTCTAATTTCGTTTTACAGGAGTACTTAATTTTGTACGAAATTACCTATTTCGTTCGAAACCACGTAATTTCGCTTGAAAATTCAGCTATTTCGTACGAAATTACATATTTCGCTTGAAACCAGTGTATTTCGCACCAAATCAGTATTTCGTTTGAACAAGGTTATTTCGCACCAAAAGTAATTTCACGTGAAAGGTTATTTCGTTTGTAAGATCAAGTTTGTGAAATTTTGAAACCGAATCATGGAAGAAGAGTTTTATAACGCCTTTGCTACTCCAATTAGTATTGTTTAGAACATAATGTTAGAAAATGAAACGGGTACCATGAAAAAACCGCCAAAGCTCATGAACATTGAGGAGTATAAAGGATGGGAAGAGCGGTTTGAGAATTGGGTTCAAGCAAATTGTTTGGATGCTTGGGAATGTGTTGAAATGAAATATGTTAGACCGATGACTGATGATGAGGAGATTATTGCAATTAAAGATCTTAGTGCTGAAGATAAAAAGAAATACAAAGATGAAAAGATGATGACAAGTTTGTTGCATCAAGCTGTTAAGGAAGATATCTTGGTTTTATTGCAACACAATGGAACTGCTTATTCAATTTGGAAAGCGTTAAAATCAAAGTTTGTTGGAAGCAAAGAAATGATTAAGAACAAAAAATCACTTTTGAAAAAAGAATTTGATCTATTTCGGGGTTTGAGAACTGAAAGTACTAAGCAGATTATCGAAAGATATTGCAATCTGTTAGTCAACATGAAAAGGGTGAGCATCACAAAAGAGAATGAAGAATTGATTGAGAAAATTGCAGATGCGTTGCCACATGAAACTTGGGGGACGTATCTGATGATGTTGAGAAATAAGAAAGATTTTAGCAATCTAACACTGAGTAAGTTCATTGAAAAAATTGAAGCTCAGGAGATGGAACAATGTAAGATCTCAAGAATGAAAGATTTTGATGGTGAGCAAGATATCGGTCTTTATTACAAAGGAGGTATCAGTGATAAAACCAACATGTCACCAAAAGTTGAGACTGCATTCAATGCTAAAAGTTCATCAGGAGGGTCGTCTAAAGGATCAAACAGCAAAACTGAAATTTCTTCATATCCATCATATGATCCATATTTTTCAACAACCAAGAATGGAAAGAAATTACAATACAACATGGTATTAGATCTTGAAAATGGTCAAAATTACACAGCGGAGGTTGCAAAAGGTCATATGTCTCTACTAGTGACTGTGCTAGAGTCATATGAGAGTTTAGTTGCAAGTCGGATCGGGAATCCAATGCTGACAAAAGAGGATTACGATCAGATAGATGCTGAGGAGATGGAGTTGATGGATATAAAGTGGTGTTTGGCGAGTGTGTTGAGAAGAGCTGAGAAGTTTAAATAAATTACGGGAAGAGATGATTTCTGTGATGCAAATGTTTCTACTTTAGGTTTTGATAAATCTAAAGTTACTTGTTTTCGTTGCAGGGAAAAAGGACACTTCAAGAGGGAGTGCACAAATCGCGAAGCAAGTGGAGCTCAAAATCCGTTCAACAACAATGATTATTATCGGAAAGCAATCTATCATCAAGTTGCTCAACAACCACAAACTGCTCATGCCAGAAAGGAGATTGGAGAATCATCAAAGAGAGCCTGTATGGTGAATCAAGAAGGTAAAAAATCATCAAAAGGATTCAGTTGGGACAAATATGTTTCAGCTGATAGTAAAGCATGTCTGATAAATCAAGATGATGAAAAATTACCAGAAGGGTTTAGCTGGGCAAATTTCAGTTGGGATGATCATGATCCTAACAAAACTTCAAATCATAAAGCTTTTGCTGCTTGAGTTGCTGAAGACAGTGATAATGATGATGATTATTATGCAAGAAGAATGAAAGAGCACTTAAGAATGCTAGAGGAGAGTGACAGTGATGATGAAAAAGCTAAAAAGAAGAAAGTTAAAAAACCAGTTAGCAGTGATGATGAAGAAGTCCGTGTGATAAGGAAGAAAATAAAAGACATTCCAGTTTTTAAAGTTGAAGCAGAAGCTGATGCACAAAAGATTCCTATGAAATGTGAAAACTGTGAAGCAGTGAAGAAGCAAAACAGTACTTTGATTCATAACATGAACAGATTGAAAGAATCCTATGATGTTCTAAACAAAGCAATGAATCAGTACAATCAAACAAGTAGTGAACAAGCAACAACCATGAAAACACTTCAAGGAGCTTTCATGACAAAGCAGAAAGTTGTCAACAATTACATTGAGAAGTGTGTTGTGCTGGAACAATAACTGGAAACACAAAGAATTGAAACAAAAAGAGTTAATAGGTTGTTAAAAAGTTACTCATGTACTTCTTATGTTATTGACATGATTTATCCAACTATTGAAGGCATGAAGGCATTTGATGAAGAGGAAGTATCTGAAGACAAGAGCTCTGAAAAGAAGAAGGATACTAAAATGAAAGATTCTGGTAAGAAACATAGTGCCAATTACAACAAGTGTCCACTCCCGCTTGAAAATGGATATTCTCCATGAAATCCAAATTCAGAAAGAGTTAAAAAGGCAACCAACTTACAGTGGGAGTCTGAGTCTTTAGAAAATTTGCCAGACAATATCGATGTCACTTTCACATCGTCTGACACTGATCATGAGTCCGAATTAATAAAGAAAGTGGTCAATCAGGTGTTGGATAACGATGAAACCGAGGAGTCAAAGTCGGAGTCAAACTCAGAGTCAAAGTCTGACAAGTCAAAGTCAACAGTCAAAAAGGACAAATGGGTTTATAATAAAGAATTTTTGTTATCAAAATCTAATTTGAATGACGAACTGTTCAAAGTAGCATATACTTTGAATGATTCTGACAAATTATATTCTGATGAAGAATTTCCAATAAGAGGTGTTAAAACTGAAATGATAAAAAAGGTTTTCAAACTGACAAAAATTAATATTTCTGAAATAAAAGATGTAAATCTTTCTGAAAAACCTAAAAGGTACACCTCAAGAAATCAACAAAGGTTAAACAAGAAAAAAGGTTACAATTCTGGTTCTGGTTTTCAAAAGAAACCAAACCACAATGGTAATTTCAAAAGGAAAGGTCTTGGATTTATTCCATCGAAAAATCATAAAAATGAAAAAACTTATAAACCAAAAACTGTTTTTGTTTCAGGAATATCATCTGAAGAAGAAAAGGAGCAATTGTTCAGAAAGCAGAAGAACAAAGAATTCCTTGCTAAGAAGCAAGAAGAAATGAAGAATGAGATTGTTCAAAAGAGAGAAACGAGAACCTGTTTTCAATGCAAAACAATTGGTCATATAGCCAAGAATTATCCTAAGGCAATTCAATCAAAACAGGAAGTGTCTCGTAAACTGAAAGAGAAGATAGTTGAGAATGAACCACCAACCAAACAATTTAAAGTTTTCAAAAATTCAAAGTTTGAGGTTGGTGAATGTTCAAAAAGGTTTTACAAGAGAAAAGCAAATCTTGACAATCAAAAATGGGTTGTTAAGATATCTGATGGTAGTTCTAGCAATGATTCTTATTCGTCAAAATCAGAGGAGCTATCTTCTGGCGATGAATCTGATTCCACAAAGTCAGAGGAGCCACAAGTTGTGATGAAAGAAGAGAAATCAGTTCCGCCATTGGATGATGAAAATTTTCCACCATTGCGGGCTGAGATTTTAAAATCAAAGAATGGAAAAGTTGAAATTTCAAATCAATTCTTTTCTGAAAAGAAAGAATTTGATGTTGAAAAAGCATTTAACCCCAAAGTGAAACACATTTTTGGAAAAATGGTTGATGGGAAGGTAAAGGGGGTTAAAGAATTTTACGAGAAGAAAACAAAGAAACCGAGTGTTGGTAACTCGGAATCTCCCAAGGTCTGCCAGGCTTGGGAAAATCTCGTTAACTGAAAAACCTGACTTGCCAGAGCTCCCAAGTTGGTAATCGCGGAGCATGAATCGGCATCATTCTTGAAAAATTGATTTGAAGAGGTTGACTTGCCGGAACTCCCAGGTTGGTAAGTGTGGAGTAGGAATCGGCATTTTCCTGCAAGTGGTATTTCAGTTTACAAGTGGTAGTTGTTCGTAAATTGTCATATTTTGCTTTACAACTGGTAGATTTGAACCTACAAGTGGTTGAAAACAGGATTTTCATTTGCAAATGGTTATTCAAGGTCATTAAGCTGAACTTGATTTAACTTTCTTCAAATGGTTGGAAAAAACAATGTGATGAGTTTTTCCCCATTTTTACAAGTGGTAAAATCAACAAAACTTATTTTCCGGAAAAACCATTTTGATTAAAACAAACTTAAGTGTTTTGAAATCATAATGGGAAAATATTTTGTTGTAAGGGGGAGTTCTGATTGTTTATGCCAAGTGAATGGCGAATTGAAGCAATTCACAACAGTTGTCATTTGTTTGTACAGTTTGTTTTCAAATTTTCCAGGAAAATCAAAATTGAAACATATTTTGATTTTAGGAGGAGTAAAAATTTGTGAAATTTCAAAAATTTGAAAAATACGAAAACATGATAAAACCAGAAAATGTCAAAAACATGATAAAATCAAAAATGAGTTTTTGTTGTAAAAAGAGGAAATGATAGTACATCAGTGGACAATCACAGCATGCTAAAGAATTGGAAAGTCAAAATGTGATAAACGGTCTCACTGATGATGTACCAATAGGTTTTTGCACATTTAGTAGATTGTGTCGAGATATAAACCTAAATTTCAAACTTACTTCTCTCGTGGGGAACATCTCTCGGATATATGGGTAACCCCCGAAATCTTGTTTGAAAGCTCCCTCTTTCTGAGATACTAGGTCTTTATGCTTAGTGATATCTGGGGTATTATCCCGGGACTTCTGATTTTGCGGAAGCAATGGCCTAGTCCCCGTATAATACTTTCTGCTTGCTTGAAATATAGCACCCCCCTCAGCATAAAAAATGATGAAACATTGCAAAATGCTAATCATGAGCTGTTGAAGAAAAGATTCTCTAAAGGGAACACATCAAAAGTCGAAGCCGTCATCCCTCTGATTTTGCGGAAGCAATAGCCTGAGCTCTCACGGCCCTCGCATTTAACCCTTTACAGATATCATCTAGGTATACTTACCTGTAAGACTGAATATTGGGATCTGGATACGGGAGTATATTCTGAGGTGGGACACGCGAATAAGTTTAAGTACTTAAAACATTAATCTCGAATCTTGAAACAATTGAAATTTGTGTGAAAATTTAAGTGGATCAATATACTGACAATCTAAGTGAATCGTTTAGAACTGAAAATGTATAAAGCTTAACGGTGTTAGTGATTTGTCTCAGAAACTGATATGATCCTCTTACACAAACTCACAAAAATATTGTTTGTATATATTTTCTTATTGCATGTTTACACACTGGAAATCATAGAAAAACCCAAAAAGAATGTGTTTTAGAATAAAATTTTGAAAAATTCAAAAAGATTTTCGACAACTAATGTTGAAGAGCTGATTTTCAAAATTCTGAGTGCTATACATGATGAACAGGTTTGAGAAAGTATGTTTAAAATGAGAAAAATTTTGAATGTTTGTTTACAAGTGGTCATTAGAAGTTTTTAAATGATAAATCATTCTATTCATACAAGTGGTTCATCAGAGATTAAAATTGTAAAATCATTTATTGATTGATTGATTCCTGCAAGTGGTAAGCAAAGTACCTAAATTTGTCAAATTTTAAATTTGTGAAATTTATTGTGAGGTAGAGATTGTGCAGGTAAGCCACGTTTCGATTCTGAGCAGGATGTGAGCCAGGTCACGATCTTGAATCTGTGGAAGCCAGACTGCGATCCCAAGCTCAATTTAAGGGGGAGTCTGAAGTTGTATAGAGCAAGATTCTGATCATGAATCTGAGGATGCTGATGAACTTAAGGAATCAAGAGATCTAATCAAGAGGTTTTAAGAGCCAGCTTCAGATCCTGGTAAAGAAATGAAAAAGAAGAGAAGAGAAAGATTGAGGATGTTTTACATTGTTAGATATTTCGGGAGAAGTCGAGAAGACTGATAGAGACTGAAGATTGAAGACTCGACATCGAAGACTTCGTCAACATCCGAGGGGGAGTCTGTTGGTGCATACATCTGTCGACTTCGTCTTGTATCGAGTCTTGTATTGTATTGTATTAGATAGATCAGGGCACGTAGTACGAGAAATCTGTCAAATATAGGCTAGAAGGTAATTTCGCACGAAATTACAAATTGGTAATTCCACACGAAATTACTTTGTGATTTCGCACGAAATTGTTATTTCGTGTGAATGTGATTTCGTGTGGGCAATTCCGTGCGAAATTAGGCTGCCTATATATAGTGTTTGTGTCTTGTCATTTGTAACTTTCCGGTTTCAGTGCCGGACTGCTGTCCAAGTGTCTACTCGCTGTAATTCTTTGTCAAATCAATCAACAAACAGTTTAAAGTGATTTGCAAGCTGAATTAACTTGATACGTTTGTTTCCGCCTCTCGTATTGGGCAAAAACTCTTCTGAATGACTCGTTTGGTCGGTAAAACGATCCTACATGTAGTATGTATTATATGTAATAGTGTATTAGGACTTGAAAATACACTAAATACTCCTAAGGAGTAAAATTACAAAAAAAATACACATACAAAATACATGAGAATACATAGAAACACATGGACAAGTTTCGAACTTAAAATGTCTTCTTGGACGAAAATATATAACACGGGTGAAAAATACAAGATACTTATATTTATTTTCGAGAAAATAATATAAGTAAGATACATAGTTAAAAAGATAAATTATTCGTAACAACAAAGAACACATACATAAAAGATGGTGACTTGTACTTGTGCGATACAAGTCTAGTGAATAAAGTTAATAAAACGCGTATAGGTCACGACGCTATATAAGCAAACCCGGTGAAGTTTACGGCGCATGAAACGCAAAGTTGTGAGTTCATGTCCCCACTTTTAAACTTTTATATGCTTTCTAAACTTGGGGTAAATACATGTTTTATGGTATGTTGAATACAAAAACTAAGGAATGATACTTTAGATCATGTCACGAAAAGGGTACCAGAAGCACCATTAATCGTGTACAAACTAAGACCGCGGAGCAAATGGTTAGATCTAATGGGTTTCAGGCAGCCACACTCTTGGTCATAACTAGTACCTAGCAATGCTTTTGTGTCCCAGTCGTGAATCGACTACTAAAAATGCCTATGGTTTGGATGCTTCCTATGTCATGTCACATGTTAATGGCCTTTGCAAACCATTAGCGATCTCGATTTCCTTATATTTACAGAAATACTGGTTTCATACAAGTTACATACCATGTTTTCATACAAGTATACAAACGTTCAATACAAAAATTGCATGAATTCACACCAACATTATGTTGACGATTTTCCAAAAACTCACATGTATTTCAGGTAACTAAAGTGGATCTGCGCGCGGTCTTACTCTTGCTCTTGGATGTTGTTTATGTTTATCTTTGAATAATGTTGTAAACTTTTCAGACAACGCTTTATGCCGTGATGTAAACTCCAAACTTAACCTATGTTTTCAGTTACGTAATGTTATTGGTATTCGAAGTTATTTTTACGAGCATGTAGTATGTTTACCATTCATATGCAATGAGAACCTTTCAAGATCACACCTCGTGCTTCCGCCTTAGAAAGGGGTGTGACAGATTGGTATCAGAGCTGCGATTGTAGTGAACCAGGATTCCTTCTCGAGTCTAGACTACAATCTTTAGGATCCTTTTACAAAAACAATTTTTCAAAAAAAAAAAGGGTTTTCATTGCATAAAACTTTCCGCGACATCCACTACCTGAAACTATTTTCAAAGAGTCAAGAAAAGACACTACGAGACTTAGGGTGCACTGGAGTAGCACTTGTCTTTGACTAGAAATTACTTGCAACTATGTGTAATAATTGATGTATACATATACTAGAAATAGAATATCTCAGGTACTCGTAACTATACCTGAAAACAGTGACCTATCTGAAGGAAGTGATACGAGGATGAAACGAACTGTGCGGACTGTGCAAGGACTTACGTAATTATGGATGCATACATAATTATGGAATTCAGTGCACAGAAACCACAGCAAGTCTTGTCATGTGTCAAACGAGATTCCTTCAATACTAGAAAAAGTCGAACATGGACACCCTTTCCCCCAGCCTATTAAATACTCTGTTGGAGTAATGTTTTAGGGTATAAAGACAGGAACCGCCAATGTGAAGAAAGATATTCTGTCCTTTACATATGATAAACTTGTACTATGGGGTAATGTAACCCTTATACATTTTGTTTACTTCGCAAACAATGGTGTAACAAGTCATCCTATATGTGTAAAGACTCGGTAAATATCTTATGATACAACAGTATTTATCTATTTATGCATGCTTGTTGCTGTATGAATTGATTTATATGTTTGGCGGATTGTTTGATGTCACTTATGTGGGTATATGCTTGCGTATATATACTACTACTGTCTCGTATGAGGATATCAAACAAATGTCTAACCCTGTTGTGTTATGTTCTGACAGAACATGGCACCTAGGAAAGCTGTGAATGCTCGTGATCAACCTTCTCCTCCCCCACTGCCAAGGACTGCTGAAGAATTGAACGCCCTACTCGAAGAAAGGATCTCCGCAGCTATCGCCCAATACGAGGCGAACCGCATCGAACAAAGTGGAGAACCAAGCGGTACTAGACGTAATGGAGGTGTAGTGGCTTTTGTACGCTGGACGGAGAAGACTGATTCCACTATCCGTATGAGCAAGTGCACCGCGGACCAGCAAGTCACTTTTATTACTAGGTTGTTTGTTGATGAGGCTTTGACATGGTGGAATTTGCGAGTCCAAACTCTGGGTGATGATGCCGCGTATGGCATGACTTGCCATGAACTAAAGGAACGAATGAGAGAGAAGTATTGCTCTCGTGCTGAACTCCAAAGGTTGGAGACTGAGTTCTGGCATTTGACCATGGAAGGTGCTGACATTACTGTTATACCCGAAGATTCCATGATTTGTCAAGAGTGATCCCCTATATGGTGACTCCCGAATTTAAGCGCATTGACCGCTACATCTGGGGATTGGCTCAAGAATTTCGCAGGTTGGTAACTTCGGCTAAACCTGAAACGATCACACAGGTTGTAACTCTGGCTGTCAGCCTTACTGAAGATGTTGTCCGAATGAAGAAGTTATTGCTGAACCCTACTGAAAAGACCGAGACGCATGCGAACCTGAATCAAGCGACACGTAACAACAAGGGTTCCAACAACAAGAAGCGCGACCCCAACCCGCCTTAGGAGGCGAAAACTCTTGCAACCATGAATGACGCTCCTCCAGAAGATACCTGGGTACTCTTCCCATTTGCAACCAGTGCAAGCGTCATCACGAAGGAGTTTGTCGCGTTCCAAAATGCGACAAGTGTGGAAAAGTGGGTCACCATACTGAGGACTATTGGGGAAAAGGGAATAGGAACGAGAACGGAAACCGCAACGGTGCTGGTAATAGAAACAGTGGTGGAAATGGCAATGGTAACCGGAATGGTAATGGAGCTGGGCAGAACCAAGGATGCTTTGGTTGTGGAAGCAAGGATCATTTCATGAAAGATTGCCCAAGGGAACAATGCTCAGGCTTGAGCATTTGTGATTGGAGCAAGGAACGCCCGCGAGGACCCTAATGTGGTCACCGGTACGTTTCTCGTTAACAACCACTTTGCATCCATACTAGTTGACACTGGTGCCGATTATAGCTTCACGTCTGCGGAATTTAAACGTATGCTTGGAATAGAAACTAGTAGATTAGATATTCCTTATTCCATAGAACTAGCTAATGGTAAACTTGTTAAATCAGGCGAAGTTGTTCGGGGCTGCACATTAGAACTTGGTGAGCGAAGCTTTAGCATCGACCTCTTACCTATTCAATTGGGTAGCTTCGATGTAGTGGTCGGAATGGACTGGTTGTCCAAGAACAAAGCTGAAGTTGTTTGTCACAAGAAAATCATTCGCATCCCTCTGGCGAATGATGAAACTCTCATCTTGCATGGAGAAAAACGAGACGCGCCTCTACGAATCATCAGTTGCATGAAGGCGCATAAGTGTTTAAGGAAAGGATGTGTTGCTTTCCTGGCGCACGTGGTAGATAAGAAGGCTGAGGAGCCGAAACTCGAAGACATTCCTGTGGTGAAGGAATTCCCTGATGTTTTTCCCGAAGATCTGCCAGGATTACCTCCACAACGACAAGTCGAATTCCATATAGACTTGGTTCCTGGAGCCGCTCCTGTAGCCAAGGCACCCTATCGGCTTGCACCATCTGAGATGCAAGAATTATCTACGCAACTCCAGGAGTTGTTGGATAAAGGATTCATAAGGCCAAGCTTCTCACCTCAGGGAGCTCCAGTATTGTTCGTGAAGAAGAAGGATGGAACACTGCGGATGTGTATCAATTACAGAGAACTGAACAAGCTCACAATCAAGAATCGGTACCCACTACCGAGGATTGATGACTTATTTGATCAGTTGCAAGGATCGAGCTACTATTCCAAGATCGATCTTCGATCTGGATACCATCAGTTAAGGATCCAAGAGGAGAGCGTACCAAAGACTGCATTCCGAACGCGTTATGGGCATTACGAGTTCCTTGTGATGCCATTCGGTCTGACGAATGCACCAGCGGTATTTATGGATCTGATGAACCGCGTATGCAAACCATATCTCGATAAATTCATGATTGTATTTATCGATGATATCCTGATTTACTCGCAAAAGAGATAAGAGCACGAGCAACACCTCAGAACCATTTGGGAACTACTGAAGAAAGAGAAACTTTATGCAAAGTTTTCAAAGTGCGAATTTTGGATTCGCGTAGTACAGTTTCTTGGTCACGTTGTGAATGAGAAGGGTATTCATGTAGACCCAGCCAAGATAGAAGCAATAAAGAATTGGGAAGCCCCCAAAACCCCAACTGAAGTTCGACAATTTCTGGGGTTAGCGGGCTATTACAGACGATTTATCGAGAATTTCTCCAAAATAGCTCAACCGCTGACTACCCTTACGCAGAAAGACAAGAAGTACAACTGGGGTGATAAGCAGGAAGAAGCCTTCCAGCTCCTCAAAAATAAGCTATGCGATGCACCAATACTATCCTTACCCGAAGGCACTGAAGACTTCGTGGTATATTACGACGCTTCGCGTCAAGGTTTGGGTTGCGTGCTCATGAAACGCCAAAAAGTCATCGCTTACGCTTCAAGACAATTGAAGGTGCATGAAAGGAACTATACCACTCACGACCTAGAGCTAGGCGCGGTACTATTCGCCTTGAAGATCTTGCGACACTATTTATATGGTACTCGATGTACAATCTTCACAGATCACAAAAGCGTGCAACACATATTTGATCAGAAGGAATTAAACATGCGTCAACGACGATGGGTTCAGTTGCTGAACGATTATGACTGTGAGATTAAGTACCATCCTGGAAAGGCGAACGTTGCAGCAGACGCGTTAAGTCGAAAAGAAAGGGTTAAGACCCTAAGGGTTCGAGCATTGGAAATGACTATTCGAACGAACCTCACTGCACGCATTCATGATGCACAACAGGAAGCCCTTAAGATGGAGAATCGTAGACCTAAATACCTCTGAGGTATGCTGAAGAATTTGGTTCCAAACAAAGAGGGAACCTTGTACTTTAAGGGGCGAATTTGGGTTCCGCTCTATGGCGGTATTCGAGAAGTCATCCTTAATGAGGCTCATAAGTCGAGATACTCGATCCATCTAGGCTCGGACAAAATGAATCAAGACTTGAAGGATTACTATTGGTGGCCGAGGCTTAAAAGCGATGTTGCTATTTATGTTGGAAAGTGCTTAACCTGTGCTAAGGTTAAGGCTGAATATCAAAAACCGTCCGGGCTACTGCAACAACCAGAGATACCCATGTGGAAGTGGGAGCAAATCTCGATGGACTTCATAACAAAATTACCCAGGACCCCTATGGGGCACGATATGATATGGGTGATAGTCGATCGATTAACAAAATCTGCGCATTTTCTACCGATCTGAGAGAAGGATAGTACTGGAAAGCTTGCTGAGCTGTACTTGAAAGAAATCGTGGCCCGTCATGGAGTGCCTATCTCAATTATTTCAGACAGAGATGGACGTTTTGTCTCAAGGATCTGGCAATCCTTTCAGGAATCCTTTGGATCTCAACTAGATCTAAGCACGGCCTTCCATCGCAAACAGACGGCCAGAGCGAACGGACCATACAAACGCTAGAAGATATGCTTCGCGCATATGTTATGGACCTAGGCGGCAGCTGGGATACTCACCTCCCTTTAGTTGAGTTTTCCTACAATAACAGTTATTATACGAGCATAAAAGCCGCACCATTTGAAGCACTATATGGCTGCAAGTGCCGCTCGCCATTATGTTGGGCAGACGCTGGAGACAAACGTAAGGTTGGTCCTGAACTTGTGCAAGAGACAACCGACAAAATCATACAGATCCGAGAGCGCATTAAGGCGGCTCGAGATCGACAAATGAGCTACGCTGATCGAAGACGAAAACCCTTAGAATTCAAGGTGGGAGACAAAGTTTTGTTAAAGGTTACACCTTGGAAGGGCGTAGTAAGATTTGGAAAACGTGGAAAGTTGAATCCACGATACATCGGACCATTCAAGATCTTGGAAAGAATTGGTACCGTGGCGTACAAGTTGGAATTACTGGAAGAACTTAACGGAGTACATGATACGTTTCATGTGTCCAACCTTAAGAAGAGTCCAACCAAAGAAACGGTGATCATCCCTGTGGATGAAGTGCATATTGACGACACCCTCCGATTTACAGAACAACCCGTTGAGGTTACAGACTGGAAAGTCAACAAGACCAGGAGGAGCAGTATCAAACTTGTCAAAGTACGTTGGGACTCTAAGCACGGACCCGAGTACACGTGGGAACGTGAAGACCAGTTTAAAGAAAAGTACCCCCACCGGTTCAAGAAAACTCCTGCGAGAGTTAGTTCAGCCTGAATTTCGGGACGGAATTCTTTTAACGGGGGGAGACTGTGACAACTGGCACAAAACCGGTAGTTTCCGTACAATTTAATTAATACTTAATAACTGCAATTATGTGCTTAAATGTCAACATTGTCTGATTACATGCTATACATGTGAATTCATGCACGTTTTATACTACAAATATCGCTTTATGCATAAATGATAGCGTTGCGCCAGAAATACTAGTAAACTCACCGGTAAGATACATTGTGTCAACAATTCTGCAGAAAGCAGTCAGACAATAGAATTGGGGCCTAGGAGTAGGTCCAACGTCTAAAATACATTAAAACCCAAGAATGGATACAAGGATTAACATATAGACTTTCCGGAAGCTAGAATATGCACCAAAAGGCACCCGAAACACACTTTAAATACTGAATTCTACATATTTCAGCAAAATTCAGCATTGTAACAAGTTAGTAACGTGTAAAAATATGACTAAATGGTTATGAATGCGTTCCTAAGTGTCGGGAATTAAAAGCGTCACAAAAGGGTACTTAAATATCACTAAACGGAATAGTTTGACACTTTAACGAACCGGTATCTAACCAAACAACCGGACACTACCCGAAACACCAAAATTATACTAGAAGCATTGTTTTACTATTTCTGAGCTAGTAATGATCACCGAACACCCTAACACACTATATAACACATCACACACTCAAACACTAACTAAATCTCTTGAAATCCAATTAGATTACTTAACTACCCATCAAACTTACACTTTACCCCCCCCCCTTTTAAAATGGACAGTCATATGGTGACCCCACCATAGATCTCCTTTGATCTTGTATGATCTTGCTAAATCTCCTAAGATTGTGAAGATATATTTAGAGATTTTGTGTGTACTATATGGAACACAAGAACCATTGGATAAAAGCTCAAGATGGTTATAAGAATACATGAGCCTCATTTCATCTTCACCACTCACCTCTCTCCTTCCTCCCTTCCCTCATCTCGGACGAAGATCACCACCCACACCACCATTATTTCCAACTCAATCCCATCAATTTCAAGGCCATCCTAAGGTCTAAGAAAGTGATTAAGAAAGCCTGGAGCTTGGGGATCTTGAAGGACCTTCTTCATTTGCTATTATCCAACCCATTTATCATCTTCAACATCAAGTGTTCTTCCCTAGCCTTGTGCCAGTAGTAAGACCCTCATAACCCTTTGTTACTTCATATTTTGATGGTTAAAAGATAATAAACATTGTTAATCTTGAAGAACACTAAAGAACATGATCATGATACTTAACATAAGCTTATTAACATATGAAATCTTGTTGATTTGTGATGATTTGTTTCTTGATGATTGATGATTAGTGTTAGTAATGTTAGACATCATAAGAAACCTACTAGATTGTGAATAAACACATGATCTAGTAAGGTAAGGTGGTGATCTTGTGAAAGACCAAGATCATCATACTTTATGTCTTCATGAACTTGAATGATGAAAGTGATTTTCATATGTAAAGATGATTTAAACAAAATACAAATCTTGTAAATAGATGATTACAAAAATAATTTTCCCAAGAAACCAAGTTTATTTACATGATTTACAAAGTCATGGTTTCTAAGTAAACTAATCATATTTTTAGTGTTTAAACAAGACTAAGAACATGATTGTAACAAGAAAAATACAAAAGAAATATTTTTAGAAAAATCATCTCACAAGTTGTAAATGACTAAATCTTTTAGGAATGTGATTTAGAAACAAATAAATATGTTTTTAAGGGTAACTCAACCTACTAAATAACACGGTAAGTTACTACAAGTTTTTACAAAAGCTTCAAGTTCATGATGTAGTGTAATCTACTTGATTTTGACACTCGGTAAGTGTTGAATGAGTTGATGATTGCTTGTGATGATTTTAAAAGAAAATAAACACATGTTTTGAAAACATGGGAAACCTCCATTTTTAGGGGAAACCATGTCAAAATTTCTATAAAATTTTGACACTTAGAAAAGTATAAGTTTTGGTGAAACTTATTCCCTAAAAATTTACCTAAAAATATTTACCATGGTTTCCCTAATTTTTATGTAAACTTCAAGTTAAGAAATGATGATTTATTCAAGATAAAAATTGATATTAAGTATGTATATTTTTGAGAAAAATATATATATTTATTGATCACCAAATTTTGTGCTAAGTGTATGTAGTATGTATTATATGTAATAGTGTATTAGGACTTGAAAATACACTAAATACTCCTAAGGAGTAAAAATACAAAAAAAATTCACATACAAAATACATGAGAATACATAGAAGCACATGGACAAGTTACGAACTTAAAATGTCTTCTTGGACGAAAATATATAACTTGGGTGAAAAATACAAGATACTTATATTTATTTTCGAGAAAATAATATAAGTAAGATACATAGTTAAAAAGATAAATTATTTGTAACAACAAAGAACACATACATAAAAGATGGTGACTTGTACTTGTGCGATACAAGTCTAGTGACTAACGTTAATAAAACACGTATAGGTCATGACGCTATATAAGCAAACCCGGTGAAGTTTACGGCGCAAGAAACGCAAAGTTGTGAGTTCATGTCCCCACTTTTAAACTTTTATATGCTTTCTAAACTTGGGGAAAATACATGTTTTATGGTATGTTGAATACAAAAACTAAGGAATGATACTTTAGATCATGTCACGAATAGGGTACCAGAAGCACCATTAATCGTGTACATACTACGACCGTGGAGCAAAAGGTTAGATCTAATGGGTTTCAGGCAGCCACACTCTTGGTCATAACTAGTACCTAGCAGTGCTTTTGTGTCCCAGTCGTGAATCGACTACTAAAAATGCCTATGGATTGGATGCTTCCTATGTCGTGTCACGTGTTAATGGCCTTGCAAACCATTAGCGATATCGATTTCCTTATATTTACAGAAATACTGGTTTCATACAAGTTACATACCATGTTTTCATACAAGTATACAAATGTTCAATACAAAAACTGCATGAATTCACACCAACTGTTGGTGCATACGTCTGTCGACTTCGTCTTGTATCGAGTCTTGTATTTGTTTAGATAGATCAGGGCACGTAGAACGAGAAAACGAGAAATGTATGTTTATGGGTATTTCGCACGAAATGATATGTAAGTCATTTCGTACGAAATCACTTGGTCATTTCTCACGAAATGACTATTTCGTGTGAAAATGATTTCGTTTGGATGGTTTCGTACGAAATAAGGTTGCCTATAAATACTAGGTCATGCCTTGTCATTTGTAACGATTGGATTTCGGTAGCAAAGCTCTGCCGAAGTGTCTCCAGCTTTGTAAAACGACTTGATATCAATACAGAGACATTTTAAAGTGATTTTCTGTGAAATTCAGCTGAAACGAATTCGATACGTTAGTTTTTGCCTCTCGTATTGATAAGAACACCTCTGAACGACTCATTTCGGTTGTGAAAATGATCCTACAAGTGGTATCAGAGCTCAGGAGGAGGAGTTCTTACCATTTCAGCTGCAAATTCTGTTTTCTACACCTTCTTTTCAAAATTTAACAAATTTTCACGGTTAAAATGGCTTGATTTTCAAACATATTGTGCTAAACAGTGTTTTAACAAATCCTAGAAAGTTTCAGATCTTAATTCCGCTTAAAACTTGGTCAATTTGTTCAAAAACTGTCTGAAATTTTCAATTCGCACGAAAGTTGATATTATTTCGTTTGAACATTGCTTTGATTTCGCACGAAATCAGACTTCATTTCGCACGAAACCACTATTTCGTGTGAAGCAGTTCATCATTTCATCATTTCGTACGAAATCAGCATTTGATTTCGCACGAAACAGCTATTTCGCTTGAAAAGAGTTTATCAGATCGTCATTCCGTACGAAATCATTCATTCCGTTTGAAAGTTACCCCATTCCATACGAAATCATCTATTTCGTGTCAAAGTTCATTTCGTGTGAACTTCATTTCGTGTGAAAGTTGTTTTCGCGAGAAAGGAGATATTTTGTTTGGAAGTTGATTTCGTTTGAAAGTCTGTGTTTGGGAATTTTTGAGAACCGAATCATGGAAAACGAGTTTTATAATGCCTTTGCTAGTCCGATGACTATTACTCAGAGTACGTTGCTAGAAAATGAAACGGGGACAACACAAAAACCGCCTAAGCTCATGAGTATCGAAGAATACAGTGGATGGGTCGAACGTTTTGCAAACTGGGTTCAAGCATATCACTTAGATGCTTGGGAACATACTGAATTTCAATATAGTAGACCAGTCGGGGACAATGGAGTGAAAATTGAAATTAGAAATTTGAGTGTTGAGGAGAAAAAGAAATACAAAGATGAAAAAATGATGGTGAGTCTTTTGCAACAAGCTATTAAAGAAGACATCTTGATTTTACTTCAACACAACGGAAGTGCACATCCGATATGGGAAGAATAAAAATCAAAGTTTCTTGGAAGTGATGAGATGATCAAGAATAAAAAGTCACTTATGAAGAAAGAATTTGATCTATTCCGAGGATTAAGAACTGAAAACACCAAGCAGATTATTGAAAGATACTGCAATTTATTGAAGAATATGAAAAGATTAAACATCCAAAAGGATACATATGAATTGATTGAAAAGTTGGCTGATGCGTTGCCACATGATGTTTGGGGCACGTATCTTATGATGTTGAAAAATAAACCGGATTTTAACAAGCTAACGCTGAGTGAATTTATTAAACAGCTTGAAGCTCAATAGATGGAACAACGAAAGATAGCAAGAATGAAGAACTATGATGGAGAACAAGACATTGGTTTGTATTACAAAGGTGGAGTTAGTGATAAAACAAATTTTTCACCAAAGGTTGAAACTGCTTTCAATGTAAAAAGTTCTTCTGAAAGTTCATCTCAAGGATCAAGTAGCAAAATGGGATTCTCTTCATATCCATCGTTTGATCCAAATTTTTCAGCAACCAAGAGTGGGAAAGTTCTTCAGTGCAACATTGCTTTAAATCTTGAAAATGATCAGAATTACTCTGAAGAAGTTGCTAAAAGTCACATGTCTTTATTGGTGACTGTATTAGAGTCGTATGGAAGTTTGGTTGCAGGAAGGATAGAAAATCCAATGCTGACTAAGGAGGATTACGATCAGGTCGATGCTGAGGAGATGGAATTGATGGATATAAAGTGGTGTTTGGCAAGCGTGTTGAGAAGAGCTGAAAAGTTTAAACAAATTAAGGGAAGAGATGATTTTCATGATGCAAATGTTTCTACTTTAGGATTTGATAAATCTAAAGTTACTTGTTTTTGTTGCAGGGAAAAAGGGCATTTCAAGAGAGAATGCACAAACCGCGAAACAAGTGGAGCTCAAAATCCTTTCGGAAACAATGACTACTATCGAAAAGCGATTTATCATCAAGTTGCTCAACAACCATATCAACAATAACCACAAACTGCACATGCTCAGAAAGTGATTGAAGATTCAAAGAAAGCTTGTCTTGTTAATCAAGATAATGGAAATTCATCAAAAGAAGACAGTTGGGATAAATATATTTCAGCAGAGAGTAAAGCATGTGTGATGAACAAAATGATAGATCAAGATGATGAAAGGCTTCCATAGGGTTTAAGTTGGGAAGATTTCAGTTGGGATGATTATGATCTTAACAAAACTTCTGATCATAAAGCTTTTGTTGCTCAAATTGTTAAAGATAATGGTGAAAAATACACTACTGATGATTATTGGGCAGAAAGAATAAGAAAGCGTTTAAATTCTGGAGCAAAGAAAGAGGAGAAAGTTGAAGAAGAGGTTCGTGTGATAAAGAAGCAAGATAAAGAAATTCCAGAGTTTGAGATAAAAAAGGAAGCTGTGACAGAAAAAGTGTCTGAGAATTGTGAAAACTGTGAGACCATGAAGAAGGAAAACAGTGAATTGATTCATAACATGAATAGGCTGAAAGAATCATATGATGTCTTAAACAAAGCAATGAATCAATACAACCAGTCAAGCAGTGAACAAGCTACAGCCATGAAGACACTCAATGGAGCATACATAATGAAGCAAGAAATGATCAATTATTACATTGGGTTGATTGCTAAGCTTAAACAGAAGTTTGAAACTCAGAAAATTGAAACTGAGAGAGTAAACAAATTGTTGAAAAGTTACTCTTGTTCTTCTTATGTGATTGATAAAATTTATCCTATTGTAGCAGGTATGAAGACATTTGAAGAAGAACCGTCTGAAGAGAAGAAGTCTGAAACAAAAGAAGAAACTGAAGAGAAAAATTCTGGTAAGAAACATAGTGTCAGCTATAACATGTGTCCACCCCCGCTTGAAAATGGATATTCTCCACGAAATCCAAATTCAGAAAGAGTAAAAAAGACAACCAATTTACAATGGGAATCTGAGTCTTCAGATAATTTTCCAGAAAGTATTGATGTCACTTGCACATCGTCTGACACTGATCATGAGTCCGAATTAATAAATAAAGTGGTCGACCAGGTGTTGGATAAAGATGAAACCGAAGAGTCAAAGTCGGAGTCGAAGTCAGAATCAAAGTCTAAGTCCGACACGTCAAGTTCAACAGTCAAAAACGACAAACGGGTTTACAATAAAGAATTTCTATTATTAAAATCTAATTTGAATGACGAACCGATCAAAGTGGCATATACTTTTAATGATTCAGACAAATTATATTCTGATAAGGAATATCCAATAAGAGGTGTTAAAACTGAAATGATCAAAAATGTTTTCAAATTAACAGAAATTAATATTTCTGAAATAAAAAATGTAAATTTTTTTGAAAAACCTAATTACACCTCAAGGGATCAACAAAGGCTAAACAAGAAAAAGAGTTACAGTTCTGGTTCAGGTTATCGAAAGAAACCAAACCATAACGGTAATTTCAAAAAGAAGGGATTGGGTTTTATTCCACCGAAAAATTAAAAAAATGAGAAAATTTATAAATCAAAAACTATATTTGTTTCAGGAACATCATCCGAAGAAGAAAAAGAGCAGATGTTCAGGAATCAATCAAACACAGAATTCCTTGTTAAGAAGCAAGAGGAAATGAAGAAGAAAATTGTTCAGAAGATGGAGACGAGAACTTGTTTTCAATGTAAAATAGTTGGTCACATTCCCAGGAATTGTCCTAAAGCAATTCAAACAAAACAGGGAGTCTCTATTAAGCTGAAAGAAAAGGTTTTTGAGAGAAGTAAACCACCAACCAACAGATTTAAAATCTTTGAAATCTCAACATTTGAGGTTGGAGAATGTTCAAAAATGATTTACAATAGAAAAGTTGATCTTGACAATCGCAAGTGGATTGTTAAGAAATCAGATGATAGTTCTAGCAGTGAATCTGATTCCACAAAGTCAGAGTAGCCACAGGTTGAGTCAAAAGTTGCTAAGTCAATGCTGCCAATGGATGATGCAAATTTTCCACCATTGCGGGCTGAAAAATTTAAAACAAAAGTTGGAAATGTTGAAATTTCAAATCAATTTTTCTCTGAAAAGAAAGAATTTGATATTGAAAAGGCCTTTAACCCCAAAGTGAAACATATTTTTGTAAAAATGATTGATCAAAAAGTCAAAGGGGTAAAGGAATTCTATGAGAAGAAGATGGAAGGTAAGCAACCGAGTGTTGGTAACTCGGAATCTCCCAAGGACAGTCAGGCTTGGGAGAATCTCTCTAACTAAAAATCCTGACTTGCCGGAGCTCCCAGGTTAGTAAGCGTGGAGCATGAATCGGCATCATTCTTGATAAAAATATGTTTCTGATGTGTTTTCAAGTGGTTATTGGTTATTCATACAAGTGGTTAATCAAGGACATTAAGTTGTACTTGATTTATCATTCATACAAGTGGTATTTTGGAAAAACAAAGTGATGAGTTTATCCCTTAACCTACCAATGGTTTATAAAATCAACAAAACTTATTTTCCGGAAAAATCATTTTGATTAAAACAAACTTAAGTGTTTTGAAATCATAATGGGAAAATAGTTTGTTGTCAGGATTGTTTATGCCAAGTGGATGGCGAATTGAAGAAATTCGATATCAGTTGTCATTTTTCATGTATAGTTTGTTTTCAATTTTTTTTTAAAAATGTTTTTGAATTTTAGGGGGAGTAAGAAATTTCAAAAAATCCAAAAACATTAGAAAATTTAAAAAAGTCAAAAACATGATAAAATCAAAAATGAGTTTTGTTGGGAAAAAGAGGAAATGATAGAACATCAGGGGACATTCATAGCATGCTAAAGAATTGGAAAGTCAAAATGTGATAAACGGTCTCACTGATGATGTGCCAGTAGGTTTTTACACACTTAGTAGATGGTGTTCGAGATATAAACCTAAATATCAAACTTGCTTATCTCGTGGGGAACATCTCTTGGATATATGGGTAACCCCCAAAATCTTGTTTGAAATATCCCTCTTTCTGAGATACTAGGTCTTTATGCTTAATGATATCTGGGGTATTATCCCAGGATTTCTGATTTTGCGGAAGCAATGGCCTAGTCCCCGTATAATACTTTTCGCTTGCTTGAAATAAAAGCACCCCCCTCAGCATAACAAATGATGAAACATTGCAAAATGCTAATCATGTGCTGTTGAAGAAAAGATTCTCTAAAGGGAACACACCTAAAGTCGAAGCCATCATCTCTCTGATTTTGCGGAAGCAATAGCCTGAGATCTCATGGCCCTCGCATTTAACCCTTTACAGATATCATCTAGGTATACTCACCTGTAAGACTGAATATTGGGATATGGATACGGGAGTATATTCTGAGGTGGGACACTCGAATAAGTTTAAGTCTCTAAAGCATTAATCTCGTATCTCGAAACAGTTGAACTTTGTGTGAAAATTTAAGTGGATCAGTATACTAACAATCTAAGTGAATCATTTAGAACTTAAAATGTTTAAAGCTTAATGGTGTTGGTGATGTGTCTCATAAACAGATATGATCTTCTTACACAAACTCACAAAAATATTGTTTGTAAATTTTCCGTTTCTACATTTTAATTATGTTCCTTCAAGTGGTTTTAGTTTATATATTTTGAAAAATACAAAAAGATTTTCGACAATTGAGGTTGAAGAACTGATTTTCAAAATTCCGAGTGCTAAACATGATGAACGGGCTTGGGAAAGTGTGTTTGAGAAAGAGATGTCATTTACAAGTGATCATCAGTGATTATATCATTCTAATCAATATCTGCATGTGATACATAAAATTGTAAATTTGTTAAATTTATTGTGAGGTAGAGAATGTGCAGGAATGAAGATTGGCTAGAGCTAGGTTCTGATTTCTGAGGATCCTGTGGTTACAAAGAGCCAGGTTATGATCTTAGAACCTGTGAGAGTGTTATTCCAGACTGCGATCCCAGCAGATTGAAAGGGGGAGTCTGAAGACATAAGAGCCAGCATCAGATTCTGGGTCAAAGATCAACTTTCAAGGGGGAGTTTGAATGGTTGAGAGCCAGGTTTGAATCCTTTGATCCATGCGAGCTGCTGATGCTGATGAACTTCAGGAATCAAGAGACCTGTTGTATAGAGCCAGGTTGCGATTCTGGAAGAAAGGGAAAGAGAGAAAGATATTGATTGAGGTCACTTACAATGGAGAATCTTTGGAGAGAGCGAAGGGACTGATAAAGACTGAAGGTTTGTCAACCGAAGACTCGACACCGAAGACTTCGTCGACATCCGAGGGGGAGTCTGTTGGTGCATACGTCTGTCGACTTCATCTTGTATCGAGTCTTGTATTTGTTTAGATAGATCAGGGCACATAGAACGAGAAATGTATGTTTACGGGCATTTCGTACGAAATCACTTGGTCATTTCGCATGAAATGACTATTTCGTGTGAAAATGATTTCGTTTGGATGGTTTCGTGCGAAATAAGGTTGCCTATAAATACTAGGTCGTGCCTTGTCATTTGTAACGATTGGATTCCGGTAGTGAAGCTCTGCCGAAGTGTCTCCAGCTTTGTAAAACGACTTGATATCAATACAGAGACAGTTTAAAGTGATTTTCTGTGAAATTCAGCTGAAACGAATTCGATACGTTAGTTTCCGCCTCTCGTATTGATAAGAACACCTCTGAACGACTCATTTCGGTCGTGAAAACGATCCTACACCAACATTATGTTGACGATTTTCCAAAAACTCACATGTATTTCAGGTAACTAAAGTGGATGTGCGCGCGGTCTTACTCTTGCTCTTGGATATTGTTTATGTTTATCTTTGAATAATGTTGTAAACTTTTCAGACAACGCTTTATGCCGTGATGTAAGCTCCAAACTTAACTTATTTTTTCAGTTACGTAATGTTATTGGTATTCTAAGTTATTTTTACGAGCATGTAGTATGTCTACCATTCGTATGCAATGAGAACCTTTCAAGATCACACCTCGTGCTTCCGCCTTAGACAGTTACCTACATAACCCCCACACATAACCATGGGTGAAGTCTGATAACGGGATTTGTCAGATCCTATGGTACCATAACCTAATACTGGTCGGTTCGGCCAAAATTAATGAATGTTATTCGTTATGTAACTACAACCATCAAGTTTGTTCACATTATCGAAATCGTTATTAGTTTAATATAAACCATTTTGATCATTTTTGAAACCATCGTTTAAACCTCGAAATCATTTAGTACATATGAATCACCCCAAAATAATTGAAAACAGTAAAATAGGGGAACTATGTACTCACATAGTTACCACAAAACATGTAAAAATAGGGGATCTATGTACTCACATCGAAGTGCAAAGTATCCTCAATCTAAAGAACTCAACAAGCTCAGGCAAATCAAGGAAACTCAAGCAGCACCTAGTAATCGAATCACTAGTAAATAAATCGATACCTAAATAGGAAGATCGGATAGAATGAGGTCTTGTAAACCATATGAGTATCGGAACTCATGTGATATGGTTTAACAAAGCCTACATTCTAGATCGGAACCTATCCTAAGTGCTTTCGACCCGTTACGACCCATTAAGGTAGCTTATGCCATTTTAACGCGTCGTTCGCGCAAATGTGCGTTCGAGACGTCTAATGTAGCAACCCCCGATCCCAAATACCCGGGAACGGGCGGCCGCAAGCCAGTTTCGGTGGTATCGCGTATTGTCTAATTTGGCAGCGGAAATTTTCATCAGGACCGTAGTTAGGAAACATTTGATCAGAGTAAAATACCACATTTCCATAATATTAAACATATGGGATAAACCCAAGTTTGCAGTACACACGTTTTCATAGGAATAAATCCTATTTTATTTAATAAAAACATCTATTTTATTTTAGGTAACTTTATTGCCACTTTTCCAAGCCTTCAGTGCTGTCCAGCTGGCTTCTATTTGGCTTTCACAATTTGTTACCTGAAACGCGTTTTAAAAACATTTGTCAGTGGGAAATACTGGTGAGTGAATCCCAGTTTAATCAAGTTTAAATAAAACTCATTGTACAGTATTGAGGGCGATCTCGCAATTACATTTGTTTCCAAGTTATATCAATTAACCTCCATGGTACTGTCAGACCCGACTTGTGGAAATGTTACTCCTTGACCAGGTGGTAACAAATTTTGTATACAAAACCCCAACATACTCATGATAATTGTATTCTTACAAATACTCAATAATTGCTTAATATGTAATTAATTAAGTGAGGTTTTGTAAAAACAATTTACAAAAAGGTTAACAAAAAGCGGATCAACTCACATTGCTGTCTTAGATTTTCTGTAAGGGTTTTCTGAGAATTATCTATAATTTACACAAATTCACACGCGTTAGTATAATAACCCATTTTAACATTAGTAATACCCTCCCCGAGACGGCATTCCAACGACTACGTCGGGCAGAACCACGACAGCCGTTACGGAACCCTAGATCAATCGGGCAGCGTATCTAATACGTATCCAGGGGTTATAATACTTACAACGGAGCAGAACTTCGCTATTTAGGAGGGTATAATACCCGATTATAACTTCTACTATCAGAAAATTCGAGTGAAAAAGAAAGATATGAACGACTGAAACTGATATCCCGAGCTCCCATTATATAGGGCTTCATCTTGGGTTTCTCATGGCCCGCGTAAAACAAGGCAAGGGTCTTACGTGGCCCGCGTCAACTATAGTCAACGCGTAGGTGATCCGGGTCATCAGGTAGGCTCGCCGGGTGTTGGGCCACGTGGCGGCCCAGAGTTCAGCCAGGTTTCACCTTTACACGGCCCGCGTAAGGGTTGGGGTGGGGTTTACGCGGCCCGCCTCAACCCAAAAATCATATTTTTTTAATTAAATTTAATAAGATTTAGGGTATTCGGGGTCCGTTTTCACATATGGGGTGTATTTTTGGACATATTGGGGTATTTTAAAATATATTAGGGTGTCGGAAATAATTCGAGGGTGTCGGTTTTCTTGAGGGTTGTTATATCTAACTAGTCCTATGACAAGTATTATATGCCTAAACATGTTTAAATATGTTGCATAATCGGTTAAGTGACAAAAGTTTAAGTTACATATGCTTAAATACCAATTATGCATGAAAAGGGCATTTTGGTCATTTACCTAAGGCATATAAACTACCTATCATACAACTACTTAAAGTAGTGACCATAAGGTATAACCTCGGAAGGTTATTCCCTATACAACTATGGTCACTAAACATGCTTGGTCGGATCCTAATGATCGACCAAACGGGTCGAGTTCGAAAGTCTAAGCGGTGGTTTAGACCGCTTGACTTACGACGCTAAACAAGCACTAAACTAAAAGTGACGAGCTAAACATGTTGGAACATGTTTAACTAAGTTAGAAAACAGGTTTTGATATCAAAACAAAGTGTTTTGATACCCAAGAGTAGTTTGGTTGCAAAATACGCATAAATACGCATTTTGACTGAAACTACGACTCGTCACTACGCCTAGTCAACGTGGTAATCAGTAGGTATAGTCACAAGGGACTATAACCATCGTGATTACGCTCACGTTGCAAAATTCAAAAGAACTTTATGTTGACCAAAGACTGATCAAAGTAGAAAGTCAAACACTGTTTGACTTTCACGCTCGAAAAGCATTAAAAGAACGAAAGAAGCTTACAAAGGGTCCAAGCTAGGGAGAACTTGATCTATAACACTCAGGTATGAAGCAAAGGCTACAACTTAGAGCATTAAAATGATCAAGGGTGTAGAAAAATGAAAGAGGGCATGGCTATATATAGTTTTCGGTAAACCGTTAAGATCATTCCTTGCTAAAGAGGGAACAATCTTGGCCATCCATGTGGGCTAATGGTTTTAGAAACCATGGGGGCATGAAATACAAGAAAAAACAAGCAGATGGTATCCCAAATCAGCCATTAAAACCATCAAAAACAAGCCCAAAGTCCAGATTCATTGTTTCTGTACTGGCAGGCTGTCACGCCCCGCGTAAGATACAGCCTTATCTTACGCGGCCCGCCTAGCCATGTTTGACAGAATTGCAACTTTGGTCCCTGCACTTGAGAAACTTGTGTTTTGATGCATATTTGACACGTTTAAGCCCCGTTAACCTCATTTCAAGGCTCTAAAATGAATTTAAAATATAGGGAACTTAAAATATGCTCAAAAACATCTCGGATGTCGGTTCGTTTGGTCGTACGGTCGCGTTATTCGGTTAATTACGACGGAAGTCGTAACGAACGCAAAAACGATCCAAATTAAGCGACGAATGGAATTTTATCATGCCAATCACTAAAATAAAATATTTTAATGATTATACACAATACAAAACCTACACCACTTTTTCCAAACTCTCGAATTATGTTTAGATCTAAGTGATTTAACCTTCTAGAAAATCGAATCGAATTGCGTATAACCTTCTAGAAAGTGATTTAAAGCTTGAAATCAAAATCGAATCAAATCGTAAAATCATCAAACACAAATATACACATAATAACACCAAAACACATTGTTTTATTGATAATTAACATTGTTTTACATTGTATATCGATTACAGAGCACAGTTGTCACAAATAGTGTAGTAGTACCTGTGTATAAGAACAAAGGGGACGCCCAATGTTATGGGAATTATAGAGGGATTAAGTTGCTAGGGCACACTATGAAATTATGGGAGAGAATAATTAAGACGAGAATCCGAAGAGAAACTCAAGTCACGGTAAACCAATTTGGTTTTATGCCAGGGCGATCGACTACGGAAGCAATACATATTCTACGGAGATTGATGGAGAAGTATAGGGAGAAGAAACAGGACCTACACATGGTGTTCATTGATCTTGAAAAGGCCAATGACAGTGTGCCACGTAGACTGATTTGGGATAGTTTGGAGAGTAGAGGGGTTTCTTGGAAGTATAGAGACTTAATTAGGGATATGTATGTTAGGACTGAGACTAGTGTCCGAGCGCCTGTAGGGGATACTAATTCTTTCCCGGCGGAGGTAGGACTCCACCAAGGGTCTGCTTTGAGCCCTTTTCTATTTGCAGTTATCCTAGATGAGTTGACAAAGTTAATTCAGGGGGCTCTTCCGTGGTGCCTGCTTTTTGCAGATGATATTGTGTTAGTTGCTGATAGTAAACAAAGCCTGAATGCGAGGTTAGAAGAGTGGCAAGCAGCTTTAGATGGCAGAGATTTAAGGATTAATCGATCTAAGACTGAGTACTTGTATTGTGACTTTAGTGGAGTAGACAACGATGAGGACATTCATATCACCATTGACGGTCAAGTGGTCCAACAGGTAACTAAGTTCAAGTATCTATGATCGTTTGTCCAGAGGGATGGGGAGATAGATAGTGACGTTGCCCACCGCATCCAGGTTGGATGGTGTAGGTGGAGAGCTGCCACTGGGGTATTGTGCGATAGGAGGTTCCCAACAAAATTGAAATGGAAATTTTATAGGGTTGCAATTAGACCTGCTATGTTATATGGAACCGACAGTTGGGCCATTAAGGAAGTACAAACACACAAGTTGGAGGTGGCAGATATGAGAATGCTAAGATGGATGTGTGGGCACACAAGGTTAGACCGGATAAGAAATAATGTTTTCAGGGAGAGGTTAGAAGTAGCTAGTATATCAGATAAGATAAAGGAGTGAAGATTGAGATGGTTTGGGCATGTGAAGAGGAGGCAGACGATAGAGCCAGTTAGAGTGGTTGAAACCCTCGAGGTGGAGGGGAGGAGGAGTAGAGGCAGACCCAAAATTAATTGGGATGAGCGGATTAGTCAGGATTTGCAAAGATTGCACCTCTCTGAAAACATGATCCATGATAGGAGCTCGTGGAGACGTAGGATTAAGGTTAAGGATTTCTAAGAGAGGGTACAATTGTGTTTTTAGGTGTATCGTATGGTCGTAGATATGTAACTATGTGTATAGGCTGTTTTGTGTTGTCATAATTGTCTTGTTTTACCATGCACTCTTTCGCAACTCATGTTACATTGGTAGCTTCATACACACACACACACCTCATGTTCTATTTATTTCTTTCCTGGGTGTTTTGAAGCTGAGAGTCTCTCTGGAAGTAGCCTATCTATCCGTAGGGGTAGAGGTAAGGTGTGCCTACATCCAACCCTTCCCAGACCCTACAAATAACTTTGCTATTTGTGGGATTTTACTGGGTATGATTGATTGGTGGTGTAGTGGGTTTATTTTGTTGTGTTCACATTGGTTTTCACGGTTCTCGCAATAAAGGTGGTTCTCGCATGAACCCTACTATATATATATATATATATATATATATAGGAGAGTTCAAATGAGAAGAAAATTTTTGTAAGAATAAAAAAAAGAAAAAATTTCAATCAATAAGAATGTTTCATTTTATTTCATTTAACTTTTGCATTTAATATTAGTGTAGTGGAGAGTTCAAATGAGAAGAAATTTTTTGTAAGAATAAAAAAAAAAGAAATTTTAACCAATAAGAATGTTTCATTTTATTTCATTTAATTTTTGCATTTAATATTAGTGCAATGGTATATTGGTAAACTTTGATGGATCGTTAATTGGTAGTCTTCCTTTTAAATAGCTAACTACAATAAATTTGTAACTTATTTTCAAAAAACATATTTTTTTTTCAAAAAAAGAAAAAATATATAATTTAAAGTGTAGCATAAATTACATGGTGTGTAAAATGAATTACGAGTTGTGTAGGATAAATTTCAATATGTGTAGAATAAATTTCAAAATGTGTAGGATAAATTTTGATATGTGTAAGTAAAATTTTAAGTGTGGAGAATGATAGTGTTTATGACTAATTAATTAGTCAAAGATAATAATAAATGAGTTGAGAGAAAAAACTATTTAACGTTTTACATTTTTACCCTTTGTTCTTTTTCTTATTAATTTATTTTTTTTCTCAAATATATATACACATACATATAATATGTTAGGTTAAATAACCAGTGGCAACGTTCACATCTAATTCATATAGAGCTACTTCGTGAACCCTGTCAACCTGCAATAAATCAAAAAGGATGTGATGATGTTCTAGTTGAACCACCCGAATCCGCATGCTCATCTAGCTAGCGAACGCCCCACCCCCCTTAAACACTCTATGGATGGTTGTTGGCCTAAACACTTTAGAAAATTGAAAAGCACAATGTCTCCTTCCAGAAAAAAAAATGTGAACTATGTCTTTTTTGTAATTACATAAATGCATTGAAAGAGCTTCGGAAAGAATAAGTTTTAACGGACAAACAATCACCTTCAATGAACTAAAAAGCATGTAACTACTCTACCAACATTGAGCGCTCCAATTTCGGTGAATTATTGATAATATAGCTGGCAGCTTCGAAAGGTATTACTATAGTGTGAACTTAATGGTCGAAAGGAGTTCGGCACAAATACTAATTTATTATACGAGTGAACTGCAAAATAATTAAGAGCATCCACAACGCTATCTTCTATAAAACTCCATAAATCTCCACCTGAACATGTCACATCATATTTCAAACTCCACTTGTAAACTTCTAAATTTCTCATAAGAACAAATCTCTACAAACCTCTTTAAAAAATAACAAAATAAAATAATATTATATAAATAGTTTGTGTGAGAGGGAGATGAGAATAGGGCCACATGTGAGGTCCTTGTCTACGGTCTTCAAGACCCACCCACAACGCAAATGAGACCTTTGCCACGTTAACAGCATGTGCATGCTTTAAAACCCGTTGACACTTATACATGCTTTACGGAAGGTGAGAACATACTTCTCCAAAAATTATTTTTTAACCATCACAAACTCTAAATCCCAAGTTGTACGGAAAATGAGACCAGGTGACGTGGAAACAGGTGGAGTTGATCTCATTTTTTTTTTCTAACAGTTAACTTCATTCACAGAAACCAAACCCACATGCTGGCACCCAAAAACAAACCAACAGAATTACATAATACAAAACCTACACCACTTTTTCCAAACTCTCGAATTATGTTTAGATCTAAGTTTGAACCAAAGAACTAGGGTGTCTATGAGAATTCATGTACCCTATTTGAGTTCGAAAAAATGTGTCTTCTGTAATGTTTTATTATTATTATTATTATTTTTATTTTTATTTTTATTTTTTAAATCAAATGGGTATTGGGCTCATTAAACCTACTTCCAATGGGCTTACTTCTAAACCATAAAAATTGTTTAGTAAATTGACCTATCTTAGAGTTAGTATAGGTATAGTATTTAAAAAAATACAAATTTAACATATACATATCGGATTATTTTAAAAAAACACGTGCCCCTCGAAATCATTGGCTCTGTGCGTTGGTCCTCCCCGCACACCCTCATCACCGCCCATGAAAGAAACCCAAGCGCTTTGACGTCTCCAATGATTTCCCCTCTCTTCACCTCTTTATATTGAAAACTCTTTTCATTTCGAGCTTTCCACAATCTCCAACACACGATATATATAATGCCACAAAGCACTTCTTTGAAGGGGTCCCCTAAGCTGCTCACCTCGCAAACCTCCAGGACATCCTTGGTAGAGAACGAGTCAATCTGAGAGGATCTACACCACCCACTTATTGCCTGCCCCACAATCGCAGCCACGAACCCGGCTACGAAAATGTGATGGGTGTGGGAGGGACAACTCTCACAAACAATGTTGTTTTATATTTTTTTCATATAAAAAGTGGAGTGTGACGTGAAGGTTTGTAAATATTTGTATGAACCAGCATTAGTAAAAACAATAAAAAAAAAAGTAGGAGTGCAACCCACCAGACTCACTATATCTACACATCGTCAACTTAATTATCTACTTCCATATCCACTCAAAACTCCGACCAACAAAAATGCCGGAAACCCAAATACGATTCGGGATTCTGGGGTGTGCTAACATAGCCGGCAAGGTATCACGGGCTATGTTACTCTCCCCTAACACCACCATCTCCGCCATTGGCAGCCGCTCTCTGGAAAAGGCGATAGCATTCGCATCAGAAAACCATTTTCCAGAATCCGCTAAGGTTTATGGCAGCTACGACGCCGTATTGGACGACCCTGATGTTGATGCGGTATGTTCCTTTACCGACAAGTCTCCACGTGCGGTGGGCGGTTCTGGCAGCCGAGAAGAAGAAGCTGTTGGTTCAGGTCCCACTTCACACACTCACAAAACACTCTCCGTAAGTATGTATAATAGTTAATTGGCAGCTCAAAGATAATATGCAGAAGGGTTTCTTTGTCTTAGATGAAAAGGCCCTAACTATCTGCACACCCAGTTTGCCTATCTGCACACTTAGGGTTTACCTAAGCAGCGTATTGGTCAATACGCAGCGTATAGGGTTAACCCTATACGCTGCGTATTGACCTATACTCAGCGTATATAAACCATGGATCTCAGTGTCTAATAACCAATCATTGCACAGAAAACAAGGTTTATATACGCTGCGTATAGCTCTCTACGCAGCGTATATAAACCATTAGACTTTTTTGGGTCATTTTGGTAGGTTTGAGGGATCATTTTTTCACAAAGTTTATATATGCTGCGTATTGACCAATACTCAACGTATGTAAAGGTCAGAAAATGTCATTTATGCCCTTGTATTGAGGCTATACGAAGCCAAATACAAGGGTAGTTGTGTCATTTTTGTCTTATATGCTGCGTAGTGATCTCTAAGGAGCGTATATAAAGCTCCATTTTTGTATTTTTTTGTGTATTCCTTTGTTTATTTATAAAAAAACGAAAATAACACCCGATACGATACTATACGATACGATATAACACCCGTATAGGCCTATAGGTGTGATTTAGTTCCCGTATTGACCTCGTATAAGCCTTTAAGTATGATATCGTATCGTATAGGTGTGGTTTAGGTCCCGTCTAATCCTATATGCATATACAAGACCTATAGGAAACCTATACGAGACTTATACTACACTATACGATACGATACGATACTATACTATACAATAACACCCGTATAGGCCTCTATACGAGACTTATATACTATACACTATACGATACGATACGATATGATGCAATACGATACGATACGATGCAATACGATAAGATAATTTAATTTAAACGATAACAATATAATATATTTGTATTATTTACGAATAATATTGTTTTTTATAAATAATTTTCTTTTTTTTATAAATAAACAAAGGAATACGATAATTTAATTTAAACGATAACAAAACAATATATTTGTATTATTTACCAATAATATTGTTTTTTTATAAATAATTTTCTTTTTTAATTTTTATAATTCATAATATTTATATTATTTTTTATTTTTATAATTTATATTTGTATTATTTACCAATAATATTGTTTTTTTATAAATAATTTTCTTTTTTTTTATAAATAAACAAAGGAATACACAATAAAAAAATACAAAAATGGAGCTTTATATACTGTTGATACACTTTGTGTGGACGCGACTCGGCTCGGTTCGACTCGGCCTTGAAGACTTGAAGACACGAAGATCGAGACAAAGCTACAGCCAAGGGGGAGTTTGTTGGTGCACTTGTGTCTGTACTTTGTCTGTATTTCGTCATGATACAAAACGATGTCTTTAATGTAAGGTTGATGTAAGTTTGACCAAGTCAACCATCCTCCTGGTTTGACTTGACCAAACAGTTAGAAAAATGTTGTAAGCTGGTTGTGTCGAAGGATGTGTCATCGAAGGATTGTTTTATATCCTTCGATGAGCTCGAAAGATGAACATTCGATAGATGAGTTCGAAACATAATCCTTCGATGGATGAACTCGAAGGATATCTCGAAGGATATCATCCTTCGAGGTATTTGTGAATCTTTCGATGGCTTTCTGGTCGACAGATGATCTTTCGATCAATCTGTCTGATCCTTCGACCAGACCTGCTGTGTCGGGTATAAATACCCATGTGTTGTGTTCACTTCAGAAAAGAAAGACACTAGAGAGAGAAGAGCACACACACGAGAGAACTTTGAGAGTTTGCAGAATACATCTGTGAACATTGGACTTGTAACCGAACCTTTCATACGCATTAATACAAGTGGTGTTAATCGTTGAATGTGGTGTGTTGTGTTTGTGCTTGTTCTCGTATAAAGTCTCGGTTGCATGCTAGCTTGGATTCCGCACTCGCTAGTGTGTTTGATATAACAAGGATAAGGTTTTATCTCATCCTCGAGAGGGACCTACCAGTGGTATCAGAGCTTTGGCTCTTCTCCTTGTTAAAACCGAGGTGTTCTTGCTGTTTTTCGGGTTTTGAAAAGTTATATTTTTCTGAAAAACATTGTTAATCGGGTTTAAATCTTGTTGTTTTGCTGGAAGTTCTTATAAAAATCACTTTTTCTTTCATGTTCACATTTTAGAAGTTGATTTTTAGTGAAGTTTCAAGCAAAACCGGGTTTCGGAAGTTTGTAGTTTTACCGGAAAACCCATTGTGTTCATAATATCTTCAAGTGTTCTTCAAAGTTTACATCTTTTGATCTTGTTTAGTTATTTTCGAAAGTTGTTGGTGTATTGGAAAGGGTGAACTGTTTAAAATAATCAAACAAAATCTGTTTTTGCAGAAAATGATGGTCTGAACCATACTTTCTGCCGAAAGATTTACCAACCCGTCACCTTTTTCACCAACCTGTCACCTGTTTGTCTGCTGTGTCAGTACTCATCGAAAGATATCCTTCGAAGTCGAAAGATAATCTTTCGATCAAGGAGGTTCGACAGATACCCATCCTTCGAACATCTTTCGAAGTCAGTGAGTTATCTTTCGAGCCAAGGAATCTTTTCGAAGGATATATTGTTCGAGCTACTGTTACATTTCGAAAGATAAGGATCCTTCGTCTTGGTGAATCTTTCGAAGTCATTGTTCGAAATTCAACAGTGATCTTTCGAACACTGTTGATCCTTCGAACAAGTGTCTATCTTTCGAACAGGTGTTGATCTTTCGATCCTTGTCTGTTTAAGTTTAACAGGTTGTGCTTTTCAGGTCTTTCGATTCTTGATCCTTCGGCTGGTTGTTATCCTTCGAGATTTTAACATAGTTTGTGAAAAATTAAATTTTAAAAGGGGAAAAATTGTTTTTCAAATTTTAAATATATTTTTCACTTAATATATTAATTGTCTTTATAAAATGGGAACAAACGGTCAGTGGGATCCAACCGCGTGGACTCAAATAACTTCGACTCCACAATCGTCAGCTATGCAATCTACGCAATCTACGTCAGATTTCGACAAAACTGCATGGATGCGAGCTATTGCCCCACCTCAAGCTGCAATGATAACTGCAAATCAATGGGCCTTGGTCACAAATCAAAGCAACAGCATTCAATCTATGATGCAGAACGACAGTGAAACTGGTACAAGCACAAAACCGCCAAAGTTAAATCACATCAATGATTGGGGATGGTGGAAAGAAAGGCTGAGAACTTATGTTCAGGGACAAGGCCAAGATCTATGGATGTGCTTCTTCACAGCTTTTGAAAATGAGTTGGAAGTTGCAGGATCTAATCCACAAACTTACAGCACTTTGTCTGAAGAAGATAAGAAGAAGTTTGAGTTAGAAAAGAAAGCATTCATGATTCTCACACAAGCTCTTCACAAAGACATTTACCACCAGTTTGTTTACTGCACGACTACTAAAAGCTTGTGGGATATGCTCACGTTACGTTGTGAAGGAAATGCTCAATCTAGAAAGATCAAGCAAGAATTACTGAAGAAAGAGTTTGAAGGATTCACGTGTTTGGAGAATGAGACTTTGGCAGAGTTATCTACAAGGTTCCATCACTTATTGAGCGAGATGTTTGCTTTTAAAGTCACTGCCACTCCACAAGAATTGGTGAAGAGATTCGCTGATAGCTTACCAGCAAAGTGGAGTAGTTATCTTGAAATTCTCAAAGAAAATGGTGTTCTTGACACGATCACCGTTTATGAATTAATTCAAAGATTGGAGAATAAGGATGTAGAAGAAAAGCTTAAAGCAAAAAGAACACAAAATCCTCAAAATCCAGAGATGTACTTTGGGATTGCAGGAGGTATCAGTGGAGAAAAACCAGCTTCTCAACACGCGAAGCTTCAAACAGCTTTCATCTCAAGCACCGGACCTTCCACAACAGATCAGTTTGATCCTTCAGTATACACGATGATGTATTCAAGACCAGATGTGCAACCGAAAGCTCAGCAGCAACAACCGCAACAGCAAGGGTTTTATGGAAGCTCTTCAAACTTTCAAGCCACTTCCAATCCTAACACAGTCAGATTAGACACTTCCAACTTTTCAAAAGTCAGTGTCGAAGTAGCCAAGGAGCATATGGAGATGTTGAATACCTTGGTTAGTGCTTATAGTGGATTGATTGCAGGTCAGATTGGGAATATCAATCTAACCAATGAAGATTATCAGCAAGTGGATAAAGAAGAGTTTGAAATGATGGATATCAAATGGGCTCTTGCTAGTGCAATTCGAAGAGCAAAGGAGTTTATGGAAAGGACGGGGAGAACCAACTTGGAAAACAAGAAAGACACCAAGTATGGATTCGACAAGCAAGCTGTCAAGTGCTTTAACTGTGGCGAACGGGGTCATTTCAAAAGGGAATGCACAAGACCAGCTCAGCATGGAAATCAAAATCCGTTCAGAAATCAAGGCAACCAGCAGAACCAGAACGGGAACAATGTTCGTACGTTGATACCTGTCAACAACCAAGGCCAAGCAGGGTCATCAAATGCCAACCGGGGGCTGGTGGTTCAAATAGATGAGGGTTGTGATTGGTCGCTTCAGCTTGGAGAAGGAGGAAATGGTGGAACAACATGTTTTGCTGAAGTCGTAAAGGATTTAAAGCACGCCAGTGGTGGAGAATCTTCCACAAATGGTGATGAATCTTCTGAAGATGAAGACAGTTCTGGATATAGTGGAAGCTCGGATGAAGAATCCTCCACTTCAGGCAATGATCATATGGATCAAGCTGCTTACTCTTCGTCTTCTCTCCATTCAGCCTTTATGGCTAATGTCGACAGTTCATCAAATCAGGTATGTGTCGATGAACCCACTGCTGTTAGTTGTGATAAATGTGATAGTTTGCGTGTTAAAAATGCTGATTTAGAGGCAAACATGTCTGAGTTGCAAGGCAAACATGATGCTTTACAAGATAGTTTGTTTGACTTGCAAGACAAACATGTTTCGATGAATGATAAGTGTTGCGATTTGCAAAGCAAACACGAGGGTTTGCAAGAGAAATTTGAAATCACACACAAACACAATCAAGAATTGATTGTAGATCTTTCTAAAGCAACTGAAGCTAACTTGTTTTTAACCAGAAATGAAAAGGAATTTAAAGCAACAATTGCGTCATTAAAACATGATGTTTCCGAATTACAAAAGGCTGTTTTGCGAAAACAACATGCTAACAACAATCTTATTGACACAACTGAAAAGCAAATGGTAGAGTTGGCAACAGCCCGGTGTGAATGTGAAACAATTAAGCAGAAACTGGAAAGCTATTCCAATTCCCGCTTTGTATTGGATCACATCATTGATGTTCAAGAGAGAAAGAAAAAAGGGGATAAACCATGTATTGGATTCAAATCATGTCCTCCCCCAATGAATCACAATTACTCCATGTACTGCCTGATGACGAGGATATGCCCCGTTTTGAACCTACTGTGCCACTCGGTCTAGATGACTTTGCAGCAGGCCTCGGGTTCACAACTGGTACATCATCCTCGGGTCAATCAGAATCTGAGAGAAGTGTGACAGATTCATCGTGTGTTAAGGAACAGAGTCCTCCCGTTGTTGAGGACACTGATTCTTCGGATGATGAATCTGATGAAATTGTGAACCAACAGTCTAACTCGGTTACAACAGATATTCCAATCGAGAATCACATCCTGTGTGATCCACCAGTGAAACCGAGTAAGACTGAAATGTCAAAAGAAATGGAGTCGATTGTATCAAGTTTTGAAGGGAGTAACTTGTTGTACACGCTCAAAGGAGATAGCAAAATCTACTCTAACAAAGATTTTCCAATTAAAAATGTAAATCAAGATTTAATTGAGCAAATTTTTGAAGGATGCACTGATAAGTTTTTGGGGAACAAAAGTGGCAAAGTTACCGTCACTCAATGTGATCCAATTCCGTGTGAACAAATTAGAAAACAATACGGAAACCAAAAACTACAAGTTGAGCGAAAACAACAAGTCAATTCCGGAAAAGGTAAGGTACAGGGAAAGAAGGCTCAGAACAAGAATGTTCAAGCACCTAAGGTTCAACAACAATGGGTGCAAAACAAAAGAGCTCCTGTTAAGAAAAGAGAACCGAAAGTGAACTTTGTTGGATCCACGGGTTCAGATAAACTTGAAACATTTCAGGATAAATCTAACATTGATTTTGTAAAACAAGTTAGAATTTTAAAACGAAATGATCAGAATAACTACACCCAACACACCAACGGAGGTGATTTAGGTCCAAGCACGTCTAGATCACAAAGTTCATTGTCTGGTTCTCCGTCTGATCATCAACATGTTTCTCCGAGGTTTGTAGAGCGGAGAATGTGTTTTGAGTGTGGCACAATTGGGCATATTGTAAGATACTGCCCATACCTGCAAAAGTTGAAGGCAAAAACAAGTGCTCCCCAAGAAACCAATTACCAAAAACGATCATTTTCCCCGAAACAAGACCCACGTGTCTTGAAAGAAAGGGAAAAGAAGTCAAAACAAAAGAATCAAAAGGTAATTGAAAAGGCCTTAAAATCAGAGGTCAAAGAAGAAAAACCTGTTCAAGCAAAACCTAAAACTATAAAACCAGTAAATGCTAAAACAATTAATACAAATACTGGTAAAGAACAAACAACTTGGAAACAAAAACAGGTAATTCAGTCAGGGGGAGCACCACAGGTTCTTTTTCCTAATCATCAAGTGATTGAAATCACTTTTCTTGATGATCAAGGACGACCCAAGTCCACAAAGGCTTGGGTCCCTCTCTCCAACTAATTTTTGAGTGAGTGTGTAGGATATTCCAGGAGGAACTTTCGATAGTCGTAAGATTGTTGATAGTGGAGCATCCTTGCACAAAATAGGCAACAGAAGAAATTGCTGCTTTTGATGGAGAGAAAAAGTAAAGGGAAACAGAAATGTCTGTTGAAAGAGATTGAAAAGCTTCGACAAAATGAAAATCATTTCAAAATGTGAATGTTCAAGGCTTTGATCGGGTCCCCGGGATAGATTCAAATCAAAATGTACGCACCTGCAGCACGTCTGAAGTTCAACAATCTACAAGATGAACGTGCAGTGTACATTTCTTCGTGGTGTGATTGAAGAAAATGTGTTTGTTGAACAAACCAACCGGGTGTGCGGATGCCTTGGCATGGATTGAACAACCGCACACTACTTCTGAAAGAGAAAGACAAGACCTTCGCTGGTGCAATGTGGAAGACCAGCCGGAACCAAAGGTTTTTGATCTTGTTGCTGTGAAGAGATTTCAGTAGCTGCAAAATCGACTTTGAAATCCACACCGGGTGGATATCCAGTTTGGGAGAGCACTCAGATTCCTTGCAATGCACGGAGCAGTTGCAGGATACGGTTTTAAATTTCTAATCTCTCCTATACTTGTCGATATTTAAGCTGCTTTGTGAATTATTATCTCGTTCAGCACTCTTTGGCCAGACAATGTTGTCATGGCCCGCACCGCTTACCGACATGCCAACTGATTTTTCCAAAATTCGCTACATCATTTCTGATTCAAATTTAATCTTGGTAAACGGCATTGAGGTAAAACATGAGTTAACCAACATCGGAAAATCATTTTTGTAAATACCCTTGTGTTTTAAATTTATCTTAGTTTATTGATTTTAGGGGGAGTAAATCCAAATTATTAGAAAATCCAAAAACATCGAAAAATTTCAAAATCTCAAAAACAATAGAAAAACAAAAATGAGTTTCCTGGCGAGCAAAAGAGAAAATGATAGTACATCAGTGGTCTGTCCAAACCTCTTTAAACCTTAAATGAAAAACGATAAGCAGCTCTATATAAGATGTATCGGTAGGCTCACAATCATTTTAAAGTGTGCAGGGTGATATAAACTTAAATCGACTGAAGTCCAGGTGGGAACCATTCATTGGCATATGGTCTTAGTACCGAAATTTCGTTTGAGAGATTGCCGAGGTTCTGAAATATTCGGTCTTTATGCTGCTTATCATCTGGGTATCATGGTTGTATCTTTTACCGAAAAATAACGGGGACGCAAGTCTAGATCTTCCATGATACTATACATACGTGTACATATTGCATTCGACCTCAATAAGTGATCAACAATCACATGTCCAAATCAAATAAGTGATAATATATCACATCTATCCGG